>JAEQBH010006148.1:0-92601 GCA_016808115.1 Tetrastigma voinierianum
TTTCTCTCTAATTCTTTTGATTTACAACCACGTTATCGTAGCGCTCTATTAGGCGATAGTTAGTTTCGAACATTTGCGGCTATTACCAGTCTTCGTATGACTTTTTAGCGAGTGCGTTTTATTATTCTTTTTTTTTGTTTTAAGACGTTTTCCTATACGTCCTTTACTGGCATCTAACATTTGAAGTCTATTTTTGGATATTTTATTCTAGTAACATTTACATTTTTGAAGTCTGTTATGGCTACATTATTTCTCCTACAACCAGATTTTTTCTATTTATAGTATCATTTCGAAGCATTGATACAGTTTCAATTCGCATGAATTCCAGTAGAATTCTATTCAGCAATTATACCTCACCATCATACACTTTGAATTCCCGAAGAATTCCAAATTTGCAATAATTCTAGATGAATTTTGCCAATCTCTTTTGAATTCTAGAAGAATTCTTCTTAAATTCCTGAAGAATTTTTACAAAATTATAATACCAAGAAAATGGTGTCATTTCTTTTAGATTCTGAGAAGAATCTATATTTTATTTATTATTCTTGTTAAATTTTGATCATTTTTTTAAATTTTATTAATTTATTATTTCTATTATTTTCGAATATGTCTAACCTCACAAAATTAGAATTTGTTGCCCTTTGAGACATGACTACTTATCTGGATTTTGGATCTTTGAATTACACTTAGATGCTTGAACTGGAGAAGCCATCAAAGTAAATAATAGTGCATCACTTAACGGGATGTGTTTAAAACTTTAATTTTCATAATCCATGCTTGATGAAAGTCTCAAGAATGAATACCTTACAATAAAAGACCCATTGGTCCTCTGGCAGAGTTTAAAAGACCAATATGACCACCAGAAAACAGTGATACTCCCCAAAGCAAGATATGATTGGCTGCATTTGCGGCTTCAAGATTTTAAATCTGTTAGCGAATACAATTCGGCTTTATTTCGGATTAGTTCGCAGTTAAAGCTTTGTGGGGAACATATCACTGATGAGGATATGCTCGAAAAAACTTTTACCACTTTTCACGCCTCTAATGTGCTCGCAACGGCAATATAGGAAGCGTCGGTTTACCTAAATATTACGAATTGATTCACGTGTCTCCTTACGGTTGAAAGAATAACAAAACTTCTTGTCATCGTCTCGTCTACGAGTCTGAAAGCATTTCTGAGCAAATCTTCTTTTGCCCTCACCCAGCAATAGACAAGGGCATAAAATGGGCCGGAGTCTAGGGAAAAGGACTAGGACGTGGTGGTGGTCGAGGGCGTGGCCATTGTGATAATTCTAGATATCGTAACGGAGTCCCTTCAATAATAAACAATCGATAAAGGAAGGCGCGAATCCACAGGCAACATGACGAATATCTCAGCGCCCGACAAGATAATGCTTGCTATAGATGCGGCATGGCGGGTCATTAGTCCGCGTACACAATAAATGCGGCCAAACATTTAGTTGAGAACTTTATCAAGCATCAATCAAAGGCAAAGGCAAAGGATATTGATCAATTTCTTTGATGGTAATGGTGATAGTGGCATGGGTTGCCCCACTTTTGATGTTTACGATTTCTTTGAGAACCACGATGGAAATATTTCTGCATCCTAATTGGTGATGGGCGTATCCAGTGATTAGTTCTTTTCTTTATTTTCTTATGTACTTCCATTTCCCCACAGAAGTTTTCAATGTTTCAATAATATTTCGTTTTCTTAATTTCTAAACCTTATTTTTCTATAACTTTGAAGCACCATGGATGCCACTCCCAACTTGCCACCTCGAGTCAATATCACTGGAGATATTTAATACGGCGGCTTGTCTTCTGACTCATTCTATTTTCTGACAAAAGAAGTATTTTTTCCCAATTAACATTGGCCTTAATGTTACTACTATTCAGGTCTTATTAGCAATTAGCAGTCAGGCAAAACCACTATTATTCTACCGAGGTGGCCTTATTCTACACCTTCAAGATGCCCTTTACTCACTTGATCAAACGCAATTTGCTTAGTTTCAGGATATCACATTGGAATGGATACCATCTAGAAACAATGAGTGATGAAACCGTGAATTTCTCCTCATTCACTTGCCAATCATGATGGCAAAAAATGTGATACGGAAAAATTACGTCGTTAGATTGTGGTTTATATCTTTCACCATTATCTTTGTTGAATCTTATGCAATTACGAACCGAGTTCGAGTAATTCACCCACTCATTGTTCTATGGCATGAGAGCGCCTTGGTCATCGAGGCACCTCTATGTAAGTATACTTCACCAATCTAATGGTCATTCCTTGACCAATGGTCGCTATGTCGAGTCCACAGTCATTTACAAGCTGTATTGCTTGTACTCGAGGAGATTAATCACGGAGCCTTCTTCTCTAAAAGTCGATTCGATCCACCTCTGATTTCACCGAGCATTCAAGGAGACATGCGTGGACCTATTGACCCACCTAGTGGACCATTTCGTTATTTTTATGGTTTTGGTTGATCGCCCGGCTTCGTTGGTCTCATGTTTGCCTTCTTTCTACTCGAAACCTTGCTTTAGCTCGTTTACTTGCACAAATTCTCAAACTCCGAGCACATTTTCCTGATCATCCTATTAAAACTATTCGTTTGGATAATGCCGGTGAATTTTTTTTTCTAAAGCATTTCATGACTATTGCATGTCATTGGGTATTTATGTAGGTTTTCATTCTACATCGATTATACAATACCTTGAGCCTTTAACAGGGAATCTTTTTACTGCTCGTTTTGTAGATTGTCATTTTGATGAATCTGTTTTCCCGCCATTAGGGGGAGATAAACCAATTAATAATAAATGGCGTGAAATTACTTGGTTATACTGATGCAGGATACCTTTCGGATGAACAATATTATGGATGTCCACAAACTCTCCATTAATCTCAATATTAATAGGTACATTGAATATACATTGATTTATATAGGTTACGAATGTGTAGGTTCACCGGATGTATGGAATTCACGTATTTATATACACATTAATGAACAATATTATGTATCTTGCAAATTGTCTGAGGCAGGAGACATTACCTTTTAGGTGAACTTGCTTGCAAGATATGGCTGACGCCTACTCTTAGGCATTGGAATGGAAGTAAAACATTTGTTGAGATACGCCGGCGGGAGACCAGTGATATGGGGCTCTTTTATTCCTAAAGTACCAAAGCCCGAAATTCTTAGTTATCGCCGTCACGGGATCATTTCGGATCCAGTAAAGCTCGATCCTGTCCCGGGATATGTATTTACTTGTGGCAATACTGCCATCTCTTGGAGATCCGTTAAGCAAACCATGGTGGCAACCTCCTCCAATCATTCAGAGTTATTAGCACTACATGAGGCAAGCAGGGAGTGCATGTGGTTAAGATCCATGATTCAACATATTCGTGACTCTAGTGGTCTTTCTCCTATTTCAAACACAACAACAACATTATATGAAGATAATGCCGCATGTATTGCACAACTCAAAGGCGGATACATCAAAGGAGGCCAGAACAAAAGCATATTTCTCCAAAGTTCTTTTACACGCATGAGCTTCAAGGCAATGGTGAGATTAATATCGACAAATCGGGTCTAGTGATAATCCACTGTGATTTATTCACTAAGGCATTACACTGGGTTTCAAGAAATTTCGTCAAATTGGAATGAGGAGACTCAAAGATCTACCTGCTTGAGATATTAAGACATCGGGGAGCGTTAAATCACTGAAGTGCTCGCATGCTCTTTTTTCCTTCACTAGGTTTTCTCCCCATGGGTTTCCTAGTAAGGTTTAATGAAGCAGTTATACTTTCAAGTACCTTTCTTTTTCCTTCGCTAGGCTTTTGTCCCACTGGGTTTTTCCTAGCAAGGTTTTAATAAGGCATGTTCTTTGATGTTATGGTCATTCAAGGGGGAGTGTTATAAATATTGGATTTTGAATGACCATAATGACTCAGTGGTTACAATGTCATTCATTGTGTAACGGCTTTTGACTTTCTCACTATTAATGTATCATTTATGTAAAGGCTTTTGGCCTTCTCACTATCTTTTATAAATAGGCTTAATCAACATGAAATAAATCATTAAATTTCATACGAATTACCACCTTCAATACTCTTCCTTATTTCTCTAATTCTTTTGATTTACAACATATATATATATATATATATATATATATATATATATATATATATATATATATATATATATATATATATATATAACATGTTTACTAGTTTTTGTTTTCTATTAAAAGGTTTGATATTTGTTTATTTAAATAAATAAAAAAACTTTTTGTTATAAAGAAATATGTGAATGACAATCAATTTAGAAAAGGACAGTTGACCATCTTTGTAAAATAAATCCTGATTGTCTTAAACTGTGAGATTATATGCAGATTTGAGTTCTCAAACACTTATAAATAATCTTCTCCGATTTGTATTTAAGAGATTAAATTAAAGAGAATAAAACTTCTCTCATTCTCTATATAGATTTGTTTTTCTGAATTTATCTTTATATTTTATTTGGTTTACAAAACATTATCAACACAAAGTGCTATGCACTAAAGGTAATTCTACAATCTCAATGCTATTTAAATTTTAAGTTTTTTTATATTAGTTTTGATTTTATTATATATTATCAAAACCTTGAAGAAAATTATTTGATTTTGGTTATAAGTCAAAATCTTTATTATTTTTATCAATTTATCATATGTTGATTTTAATTATTTTGTCGTATACCAAAGTTTTGTTCATGTGTCGATTCTCATAAGGTCGAATTCATGACATTTGATATTTCAATAAGGAATTGTCTAACTTGGATTCTTGATGCTTAATAAACTATTGAATTTTGACAAAAAGTCATCAATATAGTCAATTGGGTTTGAATTGATTTCTTATAGCGAATGCAATATCATCCCAAATTCGTAGGCATGGATGAGGATCGGTCGAAAAATTTCTTATGTCATATTGATAATCTCTCAAATCATTGTGAAATGAAAAGTTTCACCACCAGAAGTTGATTATTATTGATGTAAAATGGAAAGTGTATATGAGATAAACCTTCCAAGAATCATTAGAATAATTATTATAGATGTTGTATGTAAGGACATCAGTTGCATACTTATTGTATGCCTAAACATTTGGTCATTTACCAAACATCAATTAAAGAAAAAATGAAACCAACATAAATAAACTTTACTGATGCTGATGGGTTTGCCTTAATATTCTATGATTTCTTTAGAGGTCTTAGTGAAAATACCGACTTTTCAATAAAAGGTGAAAACACTACTATTTAATCATATACCTTGTTTATTTATTATATCAATTCATATATAAACTTTGCTATTTATATTATGTTTTGTTTTCATTTAGTTGCATCTAAAATCCATGTGAATCTTAAATGAATAAAGGTTGACACGAACAAGTGCTAGTGTAAGAATCAGCCCTAGTGCTTCAAATTTAAATGAAGGTTCAAGAAGAGCAGATATAAAGCCTATTAAGTCATATATTAGTGTGAACCAGAAGTTCAACAACCCAAATATTTTTATTATTTGGCATGACATGCTAGGTCAATTTGGGTCTCCAATAATACGTCGAATCATAAAATATTCACACAGGCATCCATTAAAGAACCCCAACATTCTCTTGTTAAATGAATGTTCACGTGTTGCTGGCTTTATAAATTATTATTTTAATGAGATTATGTTTTCACCATTAAGGGAAGAAAAGTTTATTATAGAATAATGACAATAAGTTACATGGAATGCACTTATGATGTCTCATCTTGATTTTCATATAAACCAATATGAACTATAAGTTTAAAGGATCATTTATTTGTAAAAACTTGCAAAACCAATTACCAAATGCATTCATTAATAAAGAAAGTAACAAAGTCACACATTCGAATTTTTAAATATTCTAGCATGGATTGATGTCCTTGCAAGACAATTAGTAAATGAATCTAAGACATGCCTAAAGCGTGGGAAACCTGTTGGCTCAAAAACATAATTCCCTGAAAGAGGAGAATACAAGCAAATCTTAATGCTCTGGAAGAAGAACAAATAAGACAAAAGGCCCATGTAGAGGCACATAGTAAACAAGAAACTCTTATAGAGGTACATAATAAACAAAAGGACATAGTAGAAGCGCATGATGAATAACAAGCCCTTATAGAGGTATATAGTAAACGAGAAGTCCCTATAGAGGCACATAGTAAAAGAGAAGTCTCTGTAGAGGTACATAGTGAACAAAAGGTCATCGTAGAGGCATATAATAAATAAAAGGCCCCAATAGAGGCACATAGATGAACAACATGCTCCTATAGAGGTACATAATAAATAAAAGGTCTTTGTAGAAATACATAATAAACAAAAGGCCTTAGTAGAGGCACATGATAAACAACAAGCTCCCTGTAAAGGTACATAAAAAACAAAAGGCCTTAATAAAGACACATAATAAACAAAAGATCCTTATAAAGGCATGCAACAAGCCCCTATGGAGATATATAGTAAACAATAAACCCTTGAAGATATAGGAAATGCACAAAAAACCCTTGAAGATGCATAGGTACCTGAAAATTGTGAAAACTTAATAAGTTATGTGCACAAAGGAAACAAATAGGGAGCAGAAATAATATTTGTTGTTAGCAAATATTTTCTTTCAGAAATGACACTGACATGTCTGAAATGATGAAGATCTCAAATCACATGTGGAAGAATGTCAAAAAACCAATGATTGACCAAAATGGAAAGAGGCTATGCAAACAAAACTACATTCATTAATAAAATGAGAAGTTTTTGGACTTGTAGTCCAAACACCCACATGTGTAAAGCTTGTTAGGTACAAATGAGTATTTGTACGAAAGCGCCTTAATAGTCTTTGAAGGACTGTATGTGAGTTTTACGAATGCTATCAAAGCATATTTATATGGATCCATAAATATATTCATGAAAATCCATGAAGGATTTAAATTGATTGAAGCAAATAGTACAAACCCTTGTAACATGTAATCAATTAAGTTACAATGATCTTCGTAGGGACTGAAGCAATCCATACACAAGTGGTACAATTGCCTTAGTGTGAATTTATTAAAGAAAATTGTGTGTGAACAACCCTATATGCTAGTGCATTTTTATTAAAAAATCATAAATTGAATTTAAGCTTGTTGTTGTATATGTTGATGATTTAAACCTTGTTGAAACTTTTGAAGAGTTGATAGAAACCACAAAATATTTGAAGAAGGAATTTGAAATGAAAGTTTTTGGAAAAACAAAATTTTGTCTCGGCCTACAAATCGAGCATTTTCCAATTAGAGTGTCGATTCATCAATCAACATATATTAAGAAAACCCTAAAACATTTTAATATGATAAAGCATATCCATTAAGCTCCCTATGGTTGGCCAACCACTTGATATGAAATGACTCATTTCGTTATCGTGAAAATGACGAAATTTTACTTGGTCCTAAAGAACTATATCTTAGTGCTATCAGTGCACTTATGTATCTTGTTAATTGTACTATTCAGATATTATTTTTTTGTCAATTTATTAGCTACGTACAGTTCTACTCCAACTCAAAGACCTTGTAATGACATCAAAGATGTATTGCGTTATCTCCGTGGAAATACTAATATGGGTATATTTTACCAAAATGAGTTAAAGTCACAATGACTCAGATATGTGGATATGAGTTATCTTTCAAATCCACACAAAGCCAAATCACAAACCAACAAATACGATTAAGTGATAATCTAGTAGAATTGTTCATAAAGGCACGACCAACCTCACCATTCAAGAAGTTGATAAACAAGATCGGAATGTGTCAACCAAAAGACATTGACATAAGGGGAGTATAAATGGATGTTAATGTCTTCTGTTTATTTTTTCATTTAAATGCTGGTTTTGTGCAGAGTAGTTTTAGTGACAAGGTTTGACCACATTTATAAAGTAAATATCAATTACATACTTGATGAGATTGCATTACAGATTTGGTTCCAAACATTTATAAATAGTGTTTTCCAATTTGTATTTAAAAGATAAAAGTAAATAAGGGATCAAAGTAAAAAGAATAAAATTCAATTCTCTTATTCTCTCCACGGATTTCCTTTCCTGAATACCTTTCTCTAAATTTCTTTTCGTATTTTATTTGGTGTACAACACTTTTAATGTGTTTTTTTTTAAGGTTTTAGAAAGTTCGTTACAGGCGGGGCAAACGGAGGCCAAAGCAGAACAAGAAATGGATTCGAATACGAAAGCGACTGGAGTCCCGCCAAAACGCAGTGTTTAATGCACGAGTATCATCTTCTTCCACCTCCTAGGGTTTCTGCAACAATGTCGAAACTGGAGAAGATCATAGCGGACCTCAAACTCGCCGATTCCAAGAAGGAAGCCCTCCAACAAGCCTTCGAAACCCTAAAATCCAACGCCGCCTCTGTCGCCTCCTTCACTCTCCAATGGCCCGACATCGACGCTCACTTCTCCTCTCTTCGTTCCTCAATCAGCCGCCTCCAGAAAGAGGCTCCTATCTCAATTGCACCAAATTGAATCAAATCCTACCCTCTCGTCAACCTCTTTACCCACAAACAGCAAATTCCATTTTGTAGCCAAGTTTCCGACATCTCCGATCATCGTCAAGCCCGGCTACCCTTGTTCTGGATACGATTCCGCTGCTGTTTGAAGAACGATGGTGATTTTGAGGAGAGTGCCGTTACGGATTGTGTGCTACTGTTGGAACAGTTGGTTCAGTTAGTTAGTATCCCGTCGAAGAAGGTCGGCCATGAGGCGAGGGAGAAGGCAAGGCGGTTGGCGGTGGATTGGAAGGAGAAGATGAGGGTGGAAAGTGTGGGGGAAGTAATGGGGTTTTTGGATATTTTGGGGATATATGGGTTGGTGGGGGAATTTGATAGCGATGATCTTTTGGATTTTTTTGAGGTTGTTTCTGTGCAGGATCGGGCACCAAAATTGTGTCGGGTTCTTGAGCTTGAAGAGAAGATGCCTGGTGAGTTCTATTAGAGTCGTGTTTCCATTTAATTTCTTTATATGTATGTTGTATATGCATATGCACATGCACTGAATGTTACTGGTGTTGTCTGTATGTTTTGTTATGAACTTCTGATTAGTTGCCAACAAACGGTAGGAAGCCAATGAAATAAACCAAGACCAAGCTTGCAGGGTGTTTGCATGACGTTTTCACGTTTGAAATATATATGTAACTATATATATTTGTCTTCACTTTTGGGAATTAATCTTGTTTAGTTTCTCCAGGTAATAAATTAAGTTTGTTTATTGCATATCTTCCACCTTCAGAACAAAGTTCATCATGCACCAAGTTCGTTTAGGCCGTTCAGAGACATACTTCTGATCCCAAGTAGTATCTTGTTTCTGAGGGATGGGATTCACATAGGAGATGCACATCAATACCACTCACACAAAGAGGGAGCGCGATGCAAATATCTTGTTTCCAAAAGTCAGGTATACACCTTTCTTGGAGCCACCTCAATGCAACCACCATAGAGGTCAAGTTGACACTAGTCATGTTAGGATTCAGTTGACGTCACTCCATCCTTTTGGGGGAGCTATAGCTAGACACCTCATAAGGGTGCTTGTAGACACCCCCACCATCCATGGTGTTGAGTCCTTGGAATCTCTAAAGTGCCACCTTCACAATTATAGGACATCCTCCATCATGGGTAATAATACCTTAGACTTTAGTTATGCCTTGACTTTTTCTTGTAAGCAAGCATGGCACTTACATGGATGGGAATCTCTGGACATGCTGGAGTTGTCATTATGATGCATGTCATTAAAAGTGTTACAAGTATAGCATGTTTTATTTTACACCCTCACCCCCTTTTCTTTGTCCTTGAACCTGATTCCTTCATTGGGCAATATCTTATTCCAATTCTATGAAAGGTGATTGTATGCATTTATTCGGTGTTGATTGTGCTTTCTACCTATTTAGGATTTTTATATTCTAATAGCTTATTGGTTAGACTCCTTTGGATGGCAGCTCCTCTTAGTCTTTTTTGGGCATTTGGGAAAGAGCGGAACAGAATAGTCTTTGAAGATGTCCAGTTCTTGCAGAACAGATTGAAGCTTTCCTTTATAAGCTCCTTTCTTTCAATGGGCCGGGTTAAATCATGTGTTTTGTTAATGCTTTTTTGTATATTATTCTTTCTTTCTTTTAGCTTTAGCTTTCTTGGGGTTGGTAAGTGTGTTTCTCAGCCCTCTCCTTTTTGTAAGGGCCTTTGGCTTCCCTGGTATACTTCCTATATACGTCGGGGGAGTCCTTTGGGCTTCTTTTCTGTTTAGTGAATTTTGCCTTTACCTATCAAAAACAAAAAAAAAAGAAGCTTATTGGTTATGCCAATGGGATGCAGTAGTTCACATGGTCCTGTGACGATTAGTTGTTCACATGGTACAACAATGAAGAGGGTCAAGTGTGTCCAAGTCAAGTATTTTTCTCCTTCCCTACAAATGGAAGGGCATTCTTTGTGATGATGAGATGTTATCATTCTTGATAAGTCCATTTTTGTGTTATAAGGGTTTAGGCTTTGTCCTTGTCCTTGTCTATTCTTGTTTTGATAGGTAAAAAGGAAGTATATTAACCAAAGAGGCGAAGGACCAGCCCGAGTATACGAGAGAGTATACAGGAGAGGACCAAGCCTATACAAGAGAAAAGGGTAGAACCACAAAAACCTACCACCCTACAAAAAAGGCCATTAGAGAATACACAAAAGAATTCTTAAAAAAAGAGCAATCCTCATACACGAAATTCCCAACCCAAGAAGTTAGAGTGCTAAAAAGTATGGGTCAGGTGGATGACAAGTCTTTGGTATATTATTAGATGTCATGCCTTACTTCTCCAAATCTGCTATTGAATAAGAAATGGAGAGATGGAATAGGGGAATTTTAGCCATGGAGGCCCTTAGTAGGATCTTAAGCAAAGGTAGAGAAAGGGTGCACTTAGAGCATTTATTTGCTAATAATACTTTGGTCTTGTATGACACAGACCGGGAGTGCATTCAAAGAGCATTTAAGTTATGCATTTGTGTGCTTTGAGGTCTTTAGTCTCAAGGTAAATTGAAAAGTGAGATAATTTCAATTAGAGATATTATTAATATAGATGGATTTGCTTCTCAGGGCTTGGGATAGGGAGACCCTCTCTCTCCTTGTCTTTTTTTGATAGCCAAGAAGGTGTTTAGTTGCTTCCTGAAAATGGTGCAGTGGGTGAAGGGCAGGGGAGGGGGGGTGTTGTTGCAATGGGTGAGATGCTCAGTCAACTTGCTTCCTTCTATGGGGGTTCGAACCCTTACAAGGGCTCGAGGGGGAGTAAGCAATTTTCCAATGAAAGAGGGGTTTTAGTGTTTTACAGAAGAAAGTTATTAGTCAGAAGCATGTGAAGATTTTTAAATGGGGTTGGCAAATCTACGAGGTAAGAGATAGGTATGGTGTTGGCCTTGGAAAACTATAAGAATAGAGTGAGACCTTTTGGACAACAAATTATCTTTTTCAGTCAGTAATGGTCTGGAAGTGTAATTTTAGAAGGATAGGTAGTGTGGAGATGAGCCACTTTTGTGTTTCCTTCATTTTCTTATTTGCCTTGACCTCTTTTAAGGATGCTTGGGTAGCAGATGTTTGATACTGCTAAGGTGAAGGTGGTGGATGGGATCCTTTTATGACCAAAAAGTGGAAACCATGGAGCATTTATCAGAAAACTTTAAGACCTATAAAAGTGGTGTTATTTAAATTCTTTATTTCATTCTTTGGATGTGGAACATGGAGGTGACTCCAGGATTGGAAATTCGGGGTTCTTGGCATGGATTATAAACCTTGAGAAGTGCTGGAGATTTTAACCGTTTATTCTAGCATAGTAGGATGTGTTGTTGCCTAGCCACAGTGTGCCTATAGCCCACTTCTACAATTCAATAAAATTAATCTGAGATCCATTTCATTTCAATTTCATCAGTCTTTTGATTGCACCATTACCTCATACATATACAGATGGTAGTGCATCAAAAGACACTATCTGAAGATGATTGAAAAGCTCAGTGGCAGAGATATAAAGTACTTGAAAAGCAGTATAAGGAATCTAAAATTAAGGTCTGCCACTTGAATTACTGTTTCCCATGCAGCACAAACAATCACCACTTTTCAGGCCCGCATGAAAAGTGTCTGCTACGAATGTTGGATGACACTCTACTGGAAATATGCTGGATAAACCAGCCTGTTCAAGTAATGCTAGTTGATGCTTTTGACAAAATCACACATGAGATACTATTACCAGTTTACCACCACTATGATACACATTCCAATGAAGATGCATGGACTCCTCTCCTAGACTTTTTTTTCCTAAGTCACATGGAAACATTGATGGTGTGGACAGATTTTAAGATTGATGAAACACATGCCACGTATAATTATGTTCAATAATTTTAATCAATTATCTGAAAGAGGGAGATGGGAATAATTTCCTGTTGAATCCTGCGGTTATTATTGATTATAACTATGTTATTATCAGAGTTCTGCTGATCTTATGTTTGCTTCTTATTACCAGTCCAGTCTTAGATGTCCACTTACGTACTCTTCTTGGTTGCTGTCTAGATTCCTATGCTAGTGATTGAAATATGAACTAATATGTTCCTATTGTGCAGGATTCATCCAAAAACTCATCATGAAGAGGAAGCAAATTCAGGCTATTAAATTTATTTCACAATTTAGGCTTATCAACTTGTTTCCATTGATAAAACTGAATTTAAATCTCATTGGGGCTTAATAAGGCGGTTATATGAAAATTCGCAAGATGGGAGGAGTCTTCCCTGAAGGACAGTATGCAGCTTCTTGTTTGTGATTCCATGTGACTTGCTAGGTTTAAGATCGAGCTGCAATCATTTTGCATTAGTATTCATTAAATCTCCTCACAGAAAGTGGCTGCAAACAAAGAATTAGCCGCTCTGAGAGCTGTAGTGAAGTGCGTTGCTAAATACAAGCTTGAAGCCAAAATCCAGCTTCAGTGCCTGCACACATGGATTGGAGAGCTCAAAACCCTTAACAGAGAGGAAGAAACTGCTGCTGCCAGTGAAGCCTCCATGCCCTACCCCCTCTCCAACAACTGCCCCTGTATCTGCCCACGCATCGGCCTCTAAGGCTCAGCCTCAACAACAGACTAGAAAACCCACTCCATATCTTGACCCATCGTCTCCAACAACCGCCCCTGCATCCGCCTCTAAGGCTCAGCCTCAACAACGGACTAGAAAACCCACTCCATCCCGTGTCTCCTCCTCTCCAACAATTGTCCCTACATCCGCCCCTGCATATGTCCCCGCATCTACCCCTGCATCTGCTCCCTCATATGCCTGCATCATCGCATTGCCCAGCATCTCTGCCCCTACATGTGCCTACTTCTTCCTCTATGGCTCAACCTCAACAACAGACTGAAAAAAAGCGGAGGGCTGAGGAACTGGAAGCTCAATCAAATCAGCCGAGCGGAAATAAACGCTGCCAGACAGCTGTGGCAGCAGGAGCCGCTCCAAAGGGTCCATCGCAGCACCACCATCTTCAGCAGGCTGGCTTGTTGACAGGTCAAGCTCCGCCATACTTACCTGCACCACCTAGATTCTATGCTTCGCAGGCTCTGCTCCTTTTAACCCACAAATAGGCTCATCTACTGGACAATGGCAGATCGACCAATTTACACCATATCAACCAATATATGATGCCACCAGCTCAACAGTATGGATCGAGTATTAGACCAACAAGTTCAAGTTGGAGCACCGGGCAGTTAAGTTTCACCACAACCAGTCCTGGAGTCGGACAGTTCAATTTGGCGGGAAGACCTGCAGGCATGGTTGCCAATACGAACCCGAACTGGCCTCCAGCCCCTCATCACTCTCACTTTCACTCTAGTAATGTGCCATTCGGATATGGTTACAGGCCACCGGCGACTTATGCCGGTGACTATGGTTTTCCACCCCAGCAGCGTCCACCATAGCTGACCTCTTGTTTAGCCTTCTAGAGATCCTTTTTTTTTTAATTGGCCGTGAAGAGTTATCTCATGGACACTCCATCTTGATCGCACAGTCAAGTCATGTAAAGATGTCTTTGTTGTGCAATGTAAATGTATCAATAATGTCTGTCATATTCTTGTTAAATCCCTTGAGAAATTCAATATTAAGAGTCATGACTTGAAGTTCGTTTTCATAATAAGAAAATTTATAAAACAGAATATAACTGTGCATAAAATATTAGTAGGGTCGTTATTTCTATAATTTATAAGTTGATGATTAATTAAATTTCAAATTATTTGAAAAGTTATTAAACTTACATCGATGAATTATGCTGCATTATATTTTGCATCCGCATATCATTTTACGTAAAAGAGAAATAAATAGTAATTATTTATAATAGATTAATTTTTGTCCTTAAATATTTGGTATTAGTCAGATTATTATTTGATTTTAACTTATTTTTAAAAGTTACTCTGCTTGTTGATGAATAATTACATTAAGTCTTAATTTAATTTGATATTCATTTTGCTAGTTGAAAAGGTTGAATAAAATGGGAAAATTATGGTATGGCATAGTAATTTGATTCTATTGAAAAAAGAGTTTTATAAGGATGAAACGAGTTGACTGATTCATGCAGTTTGGCATTATGGTGGTGGTGCCGAGGAAAAGGACAAGAAGCGCCGAAGTGGAACAGTTTTGCATTAATGCAGTGGTCAGCCTTAAGATCCCTCAAAGAAAATGGAGTTTTAGACCCAAACAGTGTTTGTGAGAAAAAAAATAAAAAGAGGAATTTAATTTTTCAATCAAATTAATGTTCAAACTATTGTGTTTGATAAATGCCATTAGTTTGGATAATGTTTTTTCCTTTAAAAATTCAAATGTCATAATCACAAATTACGAATTTGAATTTGATTTAATTACCGTTATCTTGGATAATGATATTTGATTTTTAAATTTCTTTGATTGTCGTTATCTTGAATAATAGACTGAATGCTGTATCATCATCTTTCCTCCCCATTTCTCCTCTTCCCCATTTTTAACTATTTAGAATTATTCTGAAGTTGATTATCATTTATCATGAATAATGGTATTTGATAATTTTAATTCTAATTATCATTGTTATGAATAACAATATTTGATAATTTAATAATTCAAATTATTATTATTTATAATAATAGTATTATACACTATTTTGAGCATTAATTTAATTTTTAAACTAATTTTATAAAAAAAAATTCAAATAAAGTATTTAGAACGAAAACTCAAGAAAATGCCTTTATGATTGGCTATTGGCTGCACTGAACTGCATGATTATTGATTGGCTATTGGCTTTATGAATTATGATTATCCTCCGTACGTGATGGATATGGCATATGCAGGAGAGGAAAGTAAACATAGTGCTATCGGTTGAGACTCAGAGGACCCCAAAGATCCCGTTGAAAGGGAAGGGAAGCCTAGTCACTCTCTCTCTCTCTCTCTCTCTCTGCATATCCTATTCTATTTCAACCTCAATACCTTCCAATTTCCATATCCATTTTTCTTACCAAAGGCGGCTACCCTCTCTCACTCTCATTGTGTCCTCCCCCCATTTCTGTTAATAATTCTCCTTCTGGATTTTCAGTAATCAAAGACTCGTTGTTTTACTTTTTTCTCAAAAAATAAATCATATCAACCATGCCCAGCCTCGGATTGTATTTAACCAATGTTTTAAAAATTGGATAGGTGATTGTATTGAAAAAATTATTAGTTCGCGGTTTCTTGGTCGAGCAAGTGGTGACCATGAGTTGAATCGGTGGCGTAATAAATATATTATTTATATTTTATTTTAAATTTTAAAATATATAATTAATAAATTTTAAGATATTATTTATTACTTTTTATATAAATAAAGTTTTTAAAATTTTATTTTGAAAATATGTTATAATGTTTAAAGATGAAAACATATTAAAAATCGAAGAAACTTATTTATATAAATATATACTTAATTTTTGTAGTAATATATAATTTTGTTACATCTAAAATAATCATGATAACCAGCGTAATAATAGAGTTGTTAAAGCGCAACTAAAACATATTTTGAATGCGGGTATGTAGTATTTGATTGAATTTTTTTTTAGTTACAACTCTTCTAACCCTAAGCAAAACAAGGTTGTAAAAAAAAATTGTGTGTAGTGCTACATTCGTTGAGAACCAAGCGGTTCAAGCGTACCATTCGATTAATTCGCGGCCAGTTTTCTGCGTTGAGGCAGAGATCGGTTTGTGATCGATTGTGATGGACCGACCGATCCAATATGGTTTTCAAAACATTGCATTTAAAGTTCATACATTTTTTTTATGCTAGAGGACACTTTTGGAACAAAAATTTTCTCTTTAATACTAAACAAGAATTATTTTTTGAATGAGTCAAATTGCCCTTGCTTTTTCATTCCTTATAAACTCTTTTTTTAGCATAATTTTCCCTTAAAAGTAATAATAAACTAATAATAATAATGATCATTTTACACTAATTTTTGTTTGTTTATAAATTTTTTAATAGAACTTGATTTAGTATTTGAGTTTAAATTTACTTTTATAAATTATTGAACTTATTAATGTATTCAAGTTCAACTCATTTAACTTGGAGGTTATTTACAGAAGAACGATTTTTTACTAGCATAGAAAGATTAAATAATGATTAAAATTGCCAAAATGAATATATTAGGGTGCTTTATAAAATCAATTTTTTTACACAAATTTATGAAATTAATTTGTTTTACTAGATTAAGTATCAGCATTAAAAAATTTAACCCATACATTTAAACACTTTTTTTCTATTTCTGAATTCTGTTACTTTTAATATTAATAAAAATCATTTTTTAGGTTTCAATTAATAAGTTTCATATATAAATACAACTTGACTCCTTTATTAAAGATTTTGAAAAGAAAAAAACTTCAGATATTATAAAGGCAAATTCACATTTTAAATCCTAAACTTTTTTTACTTTGGTTAAATCCTAGACAAAAAGTGTTTTCTTTTTAATATATCAACTTTAACGTAAGTACCAATTCTAATATCGGATAAACCAAGAGGTTGCTGAGTTGACGATTGCTAACTGTACTACCACTCGCCATGTTAAACAAGAAACACAAAAACTGATTTTATAATTTTCTTTGCGTTTAAAAAAACAAAGACAACGTATAAAACACTAAATTTAAAAAAATTTAAAAAAAAATTCAAAATGATGTTCTTTGTGTTTTTTTGAAACTCTTCTCAATATTTCACTATGTTTTCAAAAAATTATTTACAGTTTTTATTTTTTTAGAAAACTGTGTTTTTCTAAAACTATTCTAAAGCTTTATTTTTCTTTCAACATGGGAATTCGAGAAAATTTTAGGCCTATTAATTATAATTTTTGAAAATTGTTTTTTATTTTGAATCACAAGGAGAATACAAAAAACACATTTGATTTCCAATTTTTTTGTTCTAAAAAAAATAAAAAGAACACAAAAGCCTTTAAATTTAAAACGAAACGAGTTTGCAAGAAACGCCATTTAGTGTTCTTTGTCATTTCATTTGTTTGCGATTTTCAAAAACTAGGAGGAGTAAAGTATTTGATTTACATCTTTAAAAATAAAGAAAACAATTTTGGTGATAAAAACTAATCATGTTTTTGGATTTACTGTTCTCTACTCTCTGTGTTTTCCTTGTTTTTTAGAATAAAAATAGTTTTCAAAAAACAGAAAACAAACATGCCCAAACTGACCCTATATTTCATTATGTTTTCTCTAAAAATACATTCTTTTAACATATTTCAGTGGAATCACAGAGCAGAACTGACTTCACAAAATGGCAGGGCAACCATTATAAGTAGTGTTCTACTTCCACTATAATACTAGCGCTTACACGATAATCATAAATGAGAAACTTGTGTTTCCTCACCTTGATTGGGAATAATAGTAAAGATGGTATAAAGAATGCAAAATACATAGTTCAATACGATTTCATAGAAAATAATTATATTTTAGATATGGTAGTATTTAAATGCTACTTGAATAAGCTATTCGTACTACTCATAACTATACATTATGGTAGTACCTACAACTATTAAGATAGTATCTATAACTTATTAATGTAGTCATTCTTAGTAGGTCTTCTTATCGCGAAGCAACGATTTATTTATAAAAGCCATCTTGAATCATGTATTTTACCTTTTTTATGTCATCTTTACAATTATTTCCAAACCAATGTGAGGAAACACAAGTTTTAAAACATTTATGGGCCTTTCCACCCCTCTATGCAGAAATGTACTTTAATGAGTTGGGATTAAAAAAAACCATAGCTCTTCAGCATTAATACCCATCTTCACAGTTCAAACCTACCACAAAATTCAAATTGTAAAGCAGAATATCCAAAAGTAAAGGTGGGTGTTCGATTATTGATCCTCAAAATATAAACAGTTACTCGAAAATATTACACTAAATTCTTACTAAAAACCCAGAAGTTTCTATGTAGACTTGATAAGACCCAATGAATCAACTTATTAGGCAACCCTCATTAGATGACAACTAGGGGCCAATGAAATAAGCTAATTTTCACATATAATACAATAAAGATATATGACAAAATATGATACAAACACATTCACATCATGCAACAACACTCGCAGAGGAAGTTCCAAGCAGACTTACATATTTAATCTGCTTCTTCAAAGTGCAAGTAGGCTTGTACTTTTGTGACTTTCCTGCCTCACTGAAGCTGAGAGGCAGACATTTCAGTTGGCGAGCCAGGAACAAATGGAACAAAACCCCGCCCGCCAAACATTGGACGCATAAAGGCGTCCATCAGAGCTTGCTTCAGTAGTGATGAGGCTGCTGCGAGATCGGTCATAAGGAGCATGCGGAGGCTGCAGCAGGCGCGAAACCATAATATATCGGCATCAGAGTCATGTGTGCTGTCAAGTAACCGCAAAGATTTTGGAGTTGCTGAGTCTGAAATACCATGCTGGTTGTGTTTTGAATGAGAAGCATGATCTTATGAGAGGTTGAGTCATTAAACCAAATACCTGAACAGACCAAAACGAAAGAAAAAATACTGCTCAAAGTTCTTAACTTCACCCTCCATTTCACACAATCTGGTGCTTATACATATAGCTCAACTCAAAGAAGGCTCAGTCTATATAATATTTTTGTATCATGAATTCAAAAGGATGGAAAAACAAATCTTTCTAATGCTCAAGAGCTACCACCAAAGTCTAGTATAAGCAATTTTTTTTTGTAATGCAGGCGGGAGAACTTACCACCGTGCTAAAAAGAACAACTGTTATGGTGCTAGTGATCATGATTGCATTTGTTCATGATTAGTATGCCCCAACCTTGTAAACTGCGTATATTGGCTTTCATAAGGGAATAACATCATTTTTTAAATTAAGCCAAACTGCTCCTACCATTTTAAATAACACTTCTATCTGTCACATTTTATAATTTGTTAATCCGACCAATAATTTTGGAACTATGGTGATCTCTTATAGCCCACAAAATAAAGCATCATCATATTTACCTGATTATAAGCAAGGGCTACAGACACAGCACCCCTCATGAGACCAGCCCACCATATTATAACCTACACAATGAAAATTATGGATAAGATTTGGTAATTAAATTGGTTAGTTAGGATGATTAACTCCAAACATCAAGGAAAAACGAGAGCACCCACTTGCTGCCTCAAACTGATTTTTTCAGTTGGGTTCTTCTTAACTAAGTTGGATAAAAAGGATAGGGGAAAAACAAAAGCTGCTCTTCCAACCAGAACCAAACCTAGTAGAATCGAACTCACAGCAACTGATGTTCCAGGACTGAAGAAATATCAATTATGGGATTAATGAGTTAGTATAATGTTAAGTTGTGCCAAAAAAAAAAAAATCATTAAAGGCAGATAAATAGATAAACTATGCTTCTAAAGAAAGTAAGAACATACGTGCTGCTCACAAATCTCCACTTCTCGATGTCCAAGGCATCCATCCCAACATAGAGGAAGATGAAAATCCTCGGCTACAAATGACAGGTCGCAAAAAGCATGCCTGTGGAAAATTTAAAGACAGAAATGAAAACCGGCATACAGCCAGTAGAGACCTATTTTTGAAATGAAAATATAAATCATAACTAAATATGTTCCAATTGCTTTCAGGAAAATGCATACTTTGTGGTGATTCTTGAACTCTCTGTAACATTGTGCCAAGTGTAATGGGACATAACAATCCCACAGAAAAATACCGTGAGAATGCCACTCAAATAGAATAGCTGCAGGAAAAAACAAATTTACTAACAGTGGAAAAACTTTAGATGATTGATACATCCATGTTAAATATAAATAGAGCACTCAATCCCAATAGACAGCATGAGGCCAGAGAGTATCCACAAAGTTAAAGAAATCTTACTTCATGAGTATATAAGACAGGTAAGCCATAAGAATCATAAGGGCAACCTCCCGATCAGTAGAGTGCCTGTATTTTGTCAGAAATTCAGTAAGTGTATTATGTCTTTAGTATGATTATTCTCGTATTATAATATTCATTCCTACATAACCTGAGGTTTTATCATAAAATAAAATTGGGGACTCAAATAACAGAATTTTTTAATTTCATCAGCTCATATTCCTTGACATCTCTTTTCAATAATGGAGTGCCAATGACACCCCCATTTCATACAAAATATATTTTGCTTCGCCCAGCTAGGTTACAAATTACAATCTCTATGATTTAAGATGTCAAAAGCTTGAAAGAGAAGCCTTTTATATTATAGAGCACAGACCGGGAATTTCAGTAGGAAAATTTTCATGTACTATAAACTGAATAAATTTAGATGAAACAGAAAAGAAAGCAACTCTTTCTTGTTCCAAGTCCATAAGTTGTGATTTCATGGCCAAAAATGATTATTAAACTAACATATTTAAAAGCTGCATCAAACTAGTGAAATGACAGAAGTTTAGGGGAAAGACTATACCAGTATTCTCATCTGGGTCAAGAGAAACCATGGAAAACAACAGATGCCGGTCCAATCAATGGAACCAGAAGCTGTCAACAAATTTTCTGAACAAGTAATTTATGAAGGAAATAATTTTTATTAATAAGAAAAAAATCATGCATATTATTTGCACTGACAGTTTTATCATCACACTGTATACTGACATGAAATGTTTTGATAACCTAGTAACCTTCAACAGAACTAATGCCTAAAATGTCTCCCAATATTTAAAATTTGAGCAAATTTTAACTGATTACTTATAATTGCGTTCCTTCTTTTACGCTATCCTATGACATCATTGAATACTTAATTTTATGATTAGACCATAAAAAAAATATAAAACATAAAAAATATAAAAAATAAATAAATAAAAGACCAAGCCAATCACTCTTCCAGGCTGACTCAAACATACTTCATTGATATCATATTTAGATCTGGTAACATCAAATTGTACAAAAGAGTACATAATGCATGAAAGTGGATTAATATATGATCCAAATGACATTGATCACAAAAGTAACATACCTGCCAAAATACAAAGTTTTGATAATGTAAGCACTAAGCAACCCAGTCTGCAAGGCAAACAAATTGTGTAATTTATTTATAAGCAGATATTTAAAAAGAAAATAAAGAAGAGATGTGTGTTTGTGTTGTACAAGATAATGAGATTGAGAGAGAGAGAGAGAGAGAGAAACTCACTACAACTCCCAGCATAGTGCTTGCAAAAAATAAATAAAAGAAGTTGCCAATAAACTGAAAAGCAATCCTAAGATTGATGTGGGTGAGATCAAAGCTCTGGATTGCATTGAAAAGAACAACAGATGCTGCATCGTTTACGACCCCCTCTCCAAAGACCAGGCTGTAAAGTAAGGGCGTCTCATCCTGGTTAAGCACCTGCATCATCAGAAGGAGAAGGTTTAGTTTCACAATTATTGGCACCGTTGTAGTCTGGCAGCTATAACTTCGTAATGCACCATACCTGCAGCGTGCAAACAGAATCTGTTGCTGAAAATATCGCACCAATGGCTGTAGAGAAGGTGCACAAAACAATAATAGCTCAAATTGGGAAACCAAAAATCTTAGTGAAACAAAATAATAAGATCAGGAAATACCTAGATAATCTCCCATATCAAAGGAACCAATACCCAATTTACTGAAAATTGCTAACACCTGTGTCAATCACAGAAATTACAATCATGTTGAGATGATGCTAGAAATTTTCCATTATGCTTAGAACTAATCCAAACGCTGATGTTTGCTGATACCAATGAGATATCAAGCAACCCAAAAAATTCATAGTGAGCTCATTATATATATACATGTTTACTTATGCCAATGAGGCATCAAGCAACCCAAAAAATTCATAGTGAGCTCGTTATATATATATATAGAGAGAGAGAGAGAGGTAGATAGATAGATATGGAGAGAGAGATAAAAAAGATAAAGTAGATTACTGCAAAAGGAACTTATTACGGCATAGAGGTGATAACTTCTTATGGGGTCATTCTTAACTCACTATCTTTCTCGCTGTAATTAGAACATAGAGGTGATTTGAACACATAAAACAGTTCACAACCCTGTCTATGGTATTCCATCCAGGTTATTCCTGAGATGTAAATTTAGTTAAAGTAAGCTAGATAAACTATCGATTACATACATTCCCTTGTCCATCTTCAAAACTAGAAAGACACAGAAGTATTAACATCTTCCTACATCACGGTAATACAAATATCTAGATTAGTAACTAAAACCACTGTATCATGATTAGTTAGACCACAACAATACATGAAATGAACTAAAAAATGAGTACCAGGCACAGACAGCCAACAAATGATTGAGCTTCACAGTAATAGACATTCCTTCAAAAAAATATTTAAGCATGGCTCAAAATCTATAAAGATTTTTCCTATAACTCTACTTATGTCAGTTTTACAACTTATGCTACAAAGCAACAGGACCTCTGCAAGCACCTCATATCTAGAGATAGAGCTTAGGAATGTGAAATTTAAGGCCAAAACTAACAGTCTATCCAAGATACCTCAAGGTATCACCTTACTAATTCTAACAGACTGATTCTCTATTTTTTGGGCCAGTACCACTAAGATATTATTCATCTAAAAATAGTAAATTTTTCCACTTCGATTAAAATTTTAGTTCTATAGGAGTTCAAATTTTTTGTTTCAAGCACAAGGTTCCACTGTTCAACACATTCTAGAGTTCCAATTATTATCATCAGCTCCAATGATTGACAAACTCCCTCCAAATATACCAAAATGTTAGATTTATAAGTTCTCTCCTATTATATCCCGCATTTTATTCTTTGGTCCCTTCAGTCTTTTCTATAAGTGATTTTGCATGACTCTGCAAACTGCTCAAAGATTTTCATCACAACAACAACGATATGAGGTGGTTAGACATACCTGATGTTATTATGCTACAAGATATTAGTGTTCCAATGGCACCAAACAGCATGATAGTGATAAAGTTACGAAAAAATTGCTTCTTTTTCACCTGAAACCTGGCACAGAAAAATGAATTGGAGAAGAATTTCAGATATCTTGAAAATCCACCTATATGAGTAGAGTATCATACAAAACAGCAGATTACCACAAAAAATTACAGCAGATTAGCAGAGACAAATGTTACAGCTTAAAATGTGAATAAAAAAGAAAATATCAGTACTTTAGCAAGAACTGATGCCGTTCATTTCACAAGTAGAAAAATGAGTGAATTTTAATTTGCTGAATTTGAAGCGTAAAAGAAAACTTTGATGACATGTATACATATATCAACATAGAATTACAGAATATTAAAAGAAAAAGTCCAACATGTCATCCACCTTACCTTAAAATTTGCTTTCATTATATTACCTAGTTGTTCTGGTAATAACTACAACATAGGCAACTAAGAGATGACTGAAAGCAGGGCTATCTTCTGAACTTTGGATATCTTTAAGAGCTATGGTACTCAGTAGAGTACATAGCATAATTGTCAGTATGACAGTTTCACATATTGTTGAAAACTTCAGGATTAATTGAAAGTCATATCATCTTGTCAGCCTTAATTGATTCAAAATGCAAGTGTTTCTAATCAAACAAGAAAAACACAAAAATCCCAGAGCACGAAGTAGATTTTTGTGTGTGCATGTGTAAATTGATAGTCAGAAAATTGCTGAATGATGAGAACTTTTACTGGAGGATAATCATTCACGAATTTTAAAATACTTTGTAAATAAGTGGTCATCCAAATATGAGTCTGTCTTTGAGCATCATGTACAACATAGAAACTGGAGGATTGGAAATAGCAGAAGCCTACTGGAACCGTTATAATGGTAAGAGATTTTTCAAAACAGTATTTCATGAAGGTAGCCTTGTTAGGTTTTTGCAGTTTTGATCTCAACTTAGCCCAGCACTTTTCTCTTTCTGCTTTTCAGGGGTGCATTTTTGTCCATGTATCTTTACTGTTTACAGTGAAGAGGCCTCTTTTCCTTAGGCGTCTAGATAACCAATGCTATTCTGGGTAAAAGAAAAGAAAATGTTTCGACATTTGATTTTAACTAGTATTTTGATAGTTATATTTTCTTTGGATAAAATACTCTTAAAATCTTACCCATCCTACATCATCAAATTACATCAATTTTTCAGACAAAATGCAAGAGTTGACCAAAATACTCTTAAAATCTTCCCACCCATCTACATCATCAAATTCTGAGAGATTTTCAACCAAACAAAATGCAAGGTTGTCTTTGGTCAATAGAAGTTATCGTAGTAAAGACAAGAAAGAATTTAAAATTTGCATCCTCCTCCCCTGTTCCTAGGTTAGGTTCCTTTGGAAGTTTCTGTTTATTCTTCTTAGCATCCAATAGTTGTGAGCTGCTACTATTAAGGGAGCCCTCCTAGGATGGCATGGTCCCTTTGTGGGTAAATGCCATCAGAAAGGAGAGCAGCTCCTTTTTGTATCTTTTGAACTGTTTTGGAAGGAAAGGAATCAAAGATTGTTTGATAATGAGAAGCATTCGAATAAATATTAAGAACCCCTTTCTTATAAATTTGTTTACATGGGTGAAGATGTACGTAGAGATATATATTTATACGACTTGAAGAGTGATTGAGTTTTTTTTTTCTTTTTTCTTTTGGTTGGGTTCACCTTGTTCATCATGCTTTTAGGTGTTATTTGTCATGCCGTGTACTTTGCTGCATTCTTTTGGCGCCTTTTAACAGCGCGATTTGTGCTTATCAGAAATCTTAGGCAAAAAGGCAATATCCTAGAATTAGACCTTCTAACAGGTTCCCATACCAGTATATTAAATCATGGATATGTAAAAGTCAGCTATCTTAGATATACTTATCGATATCTAATCTAAATTGCTAACTCTCGAATTATTTGATTCAAACAAAATAACCATTTGTTATCCGTAATTTTTTTTAGTTCATGGATTTTTTTAGTACATGGAACTAAACCTGGAAAATCCTTAGCTCTTTCCCCAACATTAACAACATTTAACTTTCCTTACAACCAAAGTATTAACTGTAATTAACATGCTTAAACTGAATAACAGAACATTTTGTACCTCAGATTATAAAGGAGGGTGGTGGGGAGAACAAATTTTTGGGAGTAGAATTTTCAATGTAATTAATCATAAATTGGATTCTCAAAGTTAAAACAAGTGCAAGAGGGTTTATCAACTGATTCTGGATCCAGATAAAATAGATGTTTAGTAGGCAACCAAGGTTGATTGGTGCTTATACTCCATACAAATAAAATTTATAACGGACAACAATCAATGACCATATCACAGCCAAATAATATTCAACATTGACAGACAAACAGCAGTAAACCTAGTGAAAAAAGAAATGGATCAAGAAGACTCAAGGGCCATAAAGCACATTAATTGAACAATGCAGCATAAGAAAAAGTTTAATAAATAATTCGAGAGTATTACTAAGAATTATAAAAAGGAATCAAGTTCATTCTTCCAAAAGATTAAAAAATGAAATGGTAATGCTAAACTTACCCAGCATTAAATATAATGGGCGGGAAGAGATATATAAAGAAAAGATCTTCACTGAAGACCAGAAGACGTGAGCTTCTTCCTCCACTTGTCAGTAAAATAACAACTCCAGTACACACACCCTGCCATCAATCCATATAAATACAACCATAATTTGTTGTCATAACTCACAAGGCCAAGAGAAAATCTATAACTCACATACAAATTTAACCTTTTGAAAATGCAATAACAAAACATCCCCTTTCGGTTAGTAGAAGAGGTAGCAAATGAAAAGAATTTAAGATTTTGAATCTAAAATAAATTCACTGGTCAAGACCTGAGAAACAACATCCTCCACTCACCTAAACCTAGCAAATAGGCTGAGGAAGAATCCTTAATTTGTCAAGAACAAGAAGAAAATATAACATGAAATTCGTTTTTCTTTTTAGCACGTGAAAGAAGGAAATAGATCAAGAGACTCACAATCAAAGGGCGGTGATTGACTCATTCACCCACCGGTTCTCCTCAAGAAGATGACCAATCACAATGCAACCACAAAGAAGTGCCACAAATAGATTGATGGACACCACAGAAGCATGATCAGAAGTGGATAGATTACCCAACTTTGTCAGCATCGAACCAAGCTGAAGCCATCATATCCAGATATACCACACCGAAGCTGCCAATTCCTGAAAATACAATTAGTTTATTCGTAGAAGCTACAGAATCTATGTCTCTGAACTGTCCATCTCAAGAATCTCCAATGCTCAGAAACCACGCAAGTTCTGCAAAAACCAACCAGCATGCATGTGGAATTCAGGTGATTAGGCAAAGATAAAGCCGATCTCATCATAAATTCAATTTTTGAAATTTAAAATGCTCCTAACTGAACAATTACGAATTAAAATATTATGCTTCATTTGATTTCTTACAGAAGACAGAAAGAAAAGAAATATAAAGTAAAAATTCATGCGTCCCATTTCTTTCCATTTTTTCATTAGTCGGTATTAGGGAATAAACAATCTTCACTCAACTTATTTGGTTGAGGAGAGACAAACATTATATAAAAAACAATGTTCCAATAAATCAGTGTCTTTTATGCTCCTCGTTTTTCTTTGAATCGATCAGAGATTAAAAGCGTTGCTCCACAGCAAATAAATTGCAAAAAAAAAAAAGAATAATAATAATAATAATTAAAAGCAAGTAAAAAATCGTTGAAGAACTAAAAACAAACAGAAAATGAGATTCGAAATTTTCTGTCCTCTTTTTTCTCAACCCACTCAGTACATTGTTAGAAGCCGTCATTTCTCTTTTCTTTCTTGAAAACTTTATAGATAGAAGTCAGATCAATTAAAGTGTGAATAAGCTCTTTTTTTGTAACAAGAAATATGAATTGAAGGCCCAAAAGTGGACCATTCTGAAGAAATTTAAAGAAGTACTCAGTTCAATTGAGCAGAGCTTTTATTATTTTCAGTTTGGAAATTTTCAATTTTTCTTTCCTCATTTTTCTCAGCTACTAAAAGCAGTGCGAGAAACGAGAGGAATTCGTTTTGATACAAAATGAAGGAAGAAGTTCTAATACTTTGAAAATAAAAAATTCATCTCTCAACTATGCACAATATGATTCTTTCTTAAACTTTAAGAAAATGAAAAGGAAGCGCTTTCATTTTCAAAACCAAAAAACAGAATAATACTAGTTTTAATTCCAAAATCTTGAAAAATTTCATTTTCAGAACTGAAACAGCATAAAACAATTTTACTGCAAGCGCTTTCTTCTCTTCGATTACTTCTCGTTTTCTCAGCAACTAAATAGAACACATAAAACTAACCAACAAGAAGTTTCATCTCGAAGGCAAACGAAAGGAATACACCATTCTCAGCGAAACTAATTATGCTTCCACAATTTCTGAGATGAAGAGAATTGAACAGAGATTCAGAAATCAACCTCTGTTCCAAATTTCTCATCGAATTACCAATCCTCAGACCTTATATCGAGCCAAATGTGGAAATATGAGGACAATTATAATCTGAGTTATTAAACAAGTACGAAAAGAATTTTATCTCTACGGACACGTTAGGCTAATCCTTTTGAGGATACTTGAATCAAAAGAGAATTTGGCTCAGGTGTGGAAAAATAATTTGAAGAAAAGAGAAGACGGAAATTTTCTGAGAAATTCTGCGGAGGCCCTGTGATAGAGAGAAACGTGAAGAAACGGTGAGAAATTTTCACAGAGATTCGGCTTTTGAACAGAGAAAGTGAAATGAGAGTGGGAGGAAATCGTTTTTTCTTTTTACCCTTTCTATAATTCGAAGAGGTTTGAATTCCCGGGAGACAAACAGGGGATGAACATTCTGGAAAGTGAGAGAAAATGCCAGAAACGGGCAAGAAACTATTTCCAGACAGACTAATTACCGATGGAAAGAGACAAAGCCGTGCGGTGCGGGAAGAAGCTGATAAGGTACGACCTGTATATACACAGAAAGAGCGGGTGATGTCGGATTTCCCTGCATTAAATCATTTTAACTACAGTAAATTATGTTATTTGATGTTTTAACTAGGAGTAAGTATGTTATGCTGCCCAAAGGGTAAATAATTGAATAAGGTCACCCAAATTTATCTTTTCAGAATCCATGCATGGGAAAAGAAATCTCATATTCATGCACTCAAATAATACATACTCTGACCGGACAATTTGGCCTTCCAACACAATACACATAATGGTGAGTCCCACCATGTCCTATTAACGATATGTTTTTTTTTAAAGAGAAAATTAATTTTATTGAATCAAATTATTAATGTATCTATAAAAATATGAAATCAAAATTGTTAAAAACTATAAAGAATGAAATAATATTTAAGTTAATAACATAATTAATCGATTCAAAACCTACATATTTAATAGTTGAACCTATATATTTGATATTATTATTATTATATTAAATCACTGTAAGACTTTTACAATTTTATAGCATGTAAATAATGCGTTGATTTGATTTTTATGAATATACGATTTAATATATTTTCTTCAGTTTGAATCGTAGTATACAAATTAAAGCCAGCCATAAAAAGCGAAAAGCAAGCGTCGTATCAGGGATGATCTGATCGTAACTTAAATCGTGAAAAAGCGAATAAAAGCTTGAAATCTATGTAGGAATAAGCTACTTTTATTAAGAAATAAATTGATGAAAATATATGTAAATTAATGATTTTAGGCTAATAATAATAATTACCAAAAAAATTATTCATCCTTACTTAAAGAAAATAGACTAACATAAAAAATGTTAAAGAGAAAAAAGTGTTAGAATTTCTAATTATTATTTCTATTAGCAATATGTGAAGTTACATCCATAGAAAACTTTAATAATGTAATAGTGTATTATTGTAATATACTGAATCCATATGTTGTTATAGCACTCTAGCTACATCCATTGTGTGTTGATTGGAGGGTAAAATTGTCTGCTCATAACATATACTATTTGAATACACTAATATGTGGTTTCTTTCTCCGAAGTGCACATATTTGGAAAAAGACAGATTTAGATGACCTTTTTTTTAATTATTTACCCCTTAGAGCACCATAACATAATTTCCTCTTTTAACTAAACATCCTACTTCGCATCACATATTAATAGGGACCATGGTTTTACTGTGGGGTCAGATGTATATTAGCATCTTCGGGAAGTCGTGGGCCACTTGACAATGCCTCGGATATTATTATTAATATCTAATGTGATTAAAGCAGTATTATTAACCAATCAGATTGCAGCACGTAGCTAATAAAAACAATCAGACCATCATTAAATGAGAAGACGCCACAATAATTATTTAGATACGTCTCTACTTGATATCATTTACATTATCTTACGACTTGACCGTCGATGATTGATTTATTAAGGAGTTTTGAAGCAAAAATAACGCGTTTTTTCCAAAATAAGGCTTTTGATTAAAAAGAATAATAATAAATCAAGCCTTCACATAAAGTCACGTGATACTGACGTGAGTCACAGAGACCGGGGTCAGGGTCGTGTTATTATTATTTATTAATAAAGCTAAATTTAGAAAGATTTATTTAAAGTAAAATTAGCATTTTTCTTTTTAATTTTATAGAATCTCGGCCAATTCTTCCTATCCTTTCGATTTTCAGTGCTTGTACATTCTTTTTTTTTTTTAACTTCAATTTACTTTTTCATATTATCTTGTAGTAGTACTTATAATTCAAGTCCGGGATCTCCAACAATCCGTTTTCATCCCTTTGCCATTCGAGTCAAGGATCAAGGTCAATACCTTTTTTCTTAAACATCTATTGATTCGTTATATTGTTCATGATTATAATATTCTATTTTCATGAAAATTTTAACCTGATTGACCTTAAGGTAATTTTTTTTAAGGAATTGGCTTAAATAAAAATAAAAGTTATTTATAAAATTAATCTCTTACTCTTGTAACTTTAAAATATCCTTATTTTAGACAAAATTACAACATCTTTAAAACCCGTATAATAATACAAATCTAAGCTCTTTTGCCCTTATGTTTGATTTAATCGTACGTTAAGTTAAGCGTTTGAGCGAATTTGAAATGTATCGAGTTCGGATTTATATGAAACACATCTTTATTAAGAACTGGCAAGTAGTTAAGTTATATTTAAATAGGTAAAATGGGTTAAATCAGGTTTATAACGTCTGATAAGCTATTTAGTTTGAACTTAAGAATCGTGAAATTATATTTAAACAAACTTGAAATCGGTTAAGTCCAAATTTGTATAGTGATTTAATAGGTAAATTTGTTAAAATAATATAAAAATATCCTTTATTTTTTGGTTTTAAGAAAATCGGTTAGATTTATAATTTTTGCTTTTTATAAAAAAATTTACTGCTTTCACATTATGTCATCGATATAATATTTTATTAACTATAAAAACTTACTTGTGATCCACAGAAATATAAATGAAAAATGATAGATATAAGGTTAATTTTGATAAAATATTTAATAAAAAAGTTTAAATTAATTGAGGAGTGGATTATATTTAGTTTAAAATAAGAAAAAAATAAATGAATGAAATTATTTCAAATTTATTATCATTGAGAAAAAATATTTCTAAAACTATGAAAAATATTTAGAGAAATTGCATGTATAATTATTATGTGAAAATCAATTTAATATAAATTCCAAAATCTAAGATCTTTTCACTAAAATTGCATCTTTAAAGGGCAATTCTCAAATAGTTTTCCTTTTAAAGGTGATTCCCTTTCAAAGAAGCAAATGGTCCCACTAGCAACATTTTTAAAATGAAAAATTAATATTCATAAAGATGTGCCATTTAATCTTACATATAATTGTGTAATTAAAAATCAATTTTTTACTTTTAAAAACCAAATCTCTTTTAATTTTATATTTATTTATAATTACAAACTGTTTTTAGTTTAGTTATGCCTAGAAAGTTAATTTTAAATATAATCCAGTTTACAGCCAATTTTAACAAATAAAGATTAAAAATAATTGCAAAACACTTTATATTATAAGACACTCAAAAACAGTTTCTTCCTTAAACTCAAAAACAATTTCTAAAAACAAGATGAGGAAACATATCCTTGATTTCTAATCTCTTAATGATTGTCCTAAAAAAATTACCGGAAAATCTATCTTATCTTATTATATAAAATAACAGACCAACGGATATTCCAGATTTGCAACCATATATTTTATTTTAATTTAACAAATTTGTTTTAGGTTTGTAATTATTATAAATTTATTATTAAAATCGAATATTTAAAAATATCACGGATCTGAAACATGAAAACATGATTGAAGGCCGCAAAGGCGATGAAAGAACAGATTTCGGGCGGTGTTTCACATGGTTTGGTGGGTGTAGATATTTAATGGAAAAAAAAAAAAATATATATATATTATATATATATTTATGTTCTTCAAAATACTTTGACTATATATAGAGACACTTGGAAGCATTTAAGTCATTGATTTTGTTTTTATTTTAGTTCTGTTATTAATCTAAGTAGCTCGGACAACCACCAAAAAAACAAAACAAAGGACAATCAATATGTCTTTGAATAACAGGATAAATTTTAATGTCTTAAGAATTTTGTATATCAATTTCATAAACTTTTATTCTAAAGATATCATGACGTTTATTATTATAATTCACTCATATCATTTCCGTTAAATAAATTATAACGAGACTAGAAGCTCTTATATGTATGAGTGTTAAACGAGCATTTAAAAGAATGTTTGTTCATATGTAATATTTTCTAACAAGAACGAGAGGGGTATGCATGAGTTACAAAAGTAAACATTAGGAAAATTTAAATGTGATAGAATCTCATGCTAAATCGATAAAAAAAATATAAAAGAAAACTAAAAGACATATCTATATTCATTGAACTATTGTCTTGTTTAGGTTTTGTCTTCCATGTCTGAAACAAATGTTATTTTCTTCAAAACTCAATCACCTATGGGATAGAATAAAGTGTTGTTATATTTACCTATAACATTTGGGCGAGGCCAGTAATAATAGGATGCGATTCATTTCTATCTTTATATATCTGGCGCCAGGAAATGGCGAATTAAATGCTTATGATACATTTTCTCTTTCGATTTATCGTTCCAGTCAGCCTCTTTATTTCAAATCACTTATCGTGAATTCTTTGCTTGAATTTTAATATGGGTTATGACACATATGGAAACAAACATGATGTTGCAGTTGGGGTTTGTTAAGCCTAACTTCAAGACTCTCGACCATGCTTAGATAATAAAAGAGATGATTACATGATTATCTTGTACCATATGGGGTTTTATCGACCACATTTTCGAGAATCAAGGTTTGGATACAATTTATATCAGCTTGCACAGGCGCAGTAGGTAGAAAATTACTGCATTTTATACATTGACACTGCAGAAGTAGCGTTTAGTGAGAATAAGGCCAAAACAAATTTGACGAAAGAAAATGGGTCAAACTGGCTGGCGTTTATAGATGAGAAAACGGGTAAAGGCACATTTTTCAGTACATTTTCAATTAAATTGGCCGAGTCTGACCAAATGGGTTGAAAATGAAAACGATATTTTATTACAAGATTCAAGTCTGAAAGCGTATTTTAGAAATGGCCAAAGATTAAGTCGTTGAAAATTTTAAATGCAGATTTTGGATAGAGTTGAAATTTTAAGTAGGCTAAGCGAGTAGGCTTTGGAGATAAGCTATTAACCACTAACAAGCCTTAAATTATGTGATCAATCTGAATCAAAGTTATCATCTTGATCGTTTGGCACTTGATTTATGCCTTTTATGTCGCCAGTATTGATCATATTTGCATGAAACCATTAATATTAGGATCTTATTTTTATTTAGAAAGTTAGTTCCTTTTAAATATCACCTAAACAAGTCAGAATTCTTGCGGGGTATCTTTGGGATGTTACCATGCCCTTTTATACCCCTTATTAATTTATTTTATTTATTAGCCCATCATTAATAAATGAAATAACGGGTCTTTACATTAGAAGCCTATACTATATTTATAAAATGTATTTAAAAAAACCTAAAATTAACCAATTGATCATATTTAATTAGGCTTAATAAAAGAATTAGATAGCTTAATATATAATGTGTTAATATTGTAGGCTAAATTTATTAAAATACCCAACAATAACTGCTTCGTAGTTAAAACCTTATGGGAGAATTTTCCTTAGTTGATTTATTATTTATAGCAGTGGGACCAACGCCTTGCTAAATCACAACTTTCTTGGGAGGGACATCAAACTAGAGCATTATCTTTTACTTGTTTTCAACAAATAAATAAATAAATAAATTGTTGGTAGGTATCAACGTCATCATCCCAATCTAGTTTGTAGTAAGCGACAATAATTAAAAGTAGAGTAAGTCACTTTTCTTCATATAAATCAATTTAATGATTCAATTATATTGGATGGATAAATCACGTAAAAAGAATAATGGTTAAGGGTTGGGCGGCGTAGGAAACAATGGGTCCAAGCATGCATGAGAACATAATATATTATTAAGATATAGATTTATAAAGATAGATCAGGAATGTTTTTTGGTTTTTTACACAGTTTACGTACATAATTTAAATGCTAAAGAGGTTTATTATGAGACAGTCCACGAGAGGGCAAGCATGAGCTTGATCGTGTCGCCGGCTATAAGTTGATTATATGTGTGCAGCGATCCTATATGATTCGGTTATAGGATCGATTATGTATTCTGCTTGATCCTATATGATTCGGTTGTATGCTATATAATGTACTAGATCCGATGTATCATATGCTTTGAGAGTCATGAGCAAATACTAGTTGGACCTAAGTGAGGGTCATAAGGTGGTTGTCAAGAGTATCCTTAGACCCTGTTTAGTAGGTATAAAATTTTACATTTTATACAGTGACTTTTGAAAATAATACAGAGCAGTTTAATTAAGATAATCAGAGACAAAACAAATTTTGAAAACAAAGAAAATGATTGTTATTTTGGCGTTTTATATATGAATCTTAAGCTTTCACTCTATATATTTCTTGTTTCAATTAAGTGAAAGCATGAGGTTAAATCGATGGGATAAAAAATAAACGTGGGATTGTGGTACATTTTATTGCTAGCGTTCGTCTTAAACCGATTTTTTCTAAGTGGCTGCGAAAACACGGGATTGTGAATGTGCTTGCATTTTAACGACATTTCATTGTTTTCATTAACTTCATTTTCAAGAAAATTGTTTTACAAAACGAATTTTCTTATTCTTTGTTTCCAATACCAATTAAAGTGCGAGAAAGCGCGTCATTTACACTACGAGAATGAAAGCCCAAATAATACATTGAAAATTTTAATGATACGAATTTTGATATAGTTAAAATTTCGTAGGCTAGCGAGGCGTAGAAATGCTGAGAAGCACTAAAGATGTGTTATTGATTAATGGAGATGGGAATCTTATTGTACGATGTTGACTACTAATCTAATAAAGATGACTCCAAATCTCAACCAGGCTTAATGTTCACATTGAATAGTGGTGTAATGTCAAGCGAATAGATACCGGTTCACATGCCTAGCTTAGTTGGTTGAGCGTTCAGAGTTTAAAAATGTAGGACATCCAAGAAGGGGAGAGGTTCCAAGTTCGAGTTCTAGTGGGACAGTTTACTACATTATAATAAAATGATTATTTGTAAAAAAGGTGAATAAATATATTAAAAAAAAAGTAAAGTAAGTGTATTTAATAAGTTAATTTAAGTTTATCCCCTCTATCTCGAAACCCAGCCGCTCCTCTTTATATTCTCTCTTTCATGTCCTTATTCGCTAGAGATGATGGATGATTTTTTTGTCATTTATATCCTTAAATCACATATTCTATTATTTTTTTTCCTCATGTGGGTTTATTTTCCAATAAAGTGGTTTTTTCCCACATCGATCTGGGTTTGCCTTTTGTTTTTTGTTTTTAAATGTTGTTTGTCTGACTTGTTGTATTAATGAACATTTATCGACTTGTGCAATTGATAATTGTGTTCTTAGACGGTTGGAAACTTGCTGTGGTTTCGTATTGGGATTCGGATAATGAAATTTGATCCAATAGAGTCATCAGATCAAATCTTATTCGTCAATATGTTACAGATATGAAATCTTAGGTATTTAAGGCATTGTTGGTTATTAAATGTAGATGTCTTAAGCTAATCATTTTTGTTATTAATATGAATGCTGCATCATGCGCTAAAATTTGTAGTACTCTTGATTATGTGTTTCTATTAAATCAATAACCTTATCTCTTTAAAAAAAAATTAATTTAATGATATAACTATATATATATATATATATATATATATATATATATATATATATATGTAGCAAATAAAAACAATTAATATATTATTATATCTTTAACATATCTATTTTATCCTTTTATTCTTACTTACCTAATTACTTTTATTTAATGTGTGTAAGAAATAACCTTAATATTTGACAGTTTATCCTTTTATTCTTGCCCTTTAATTACTTTTATAATTTCCTTTTAATTTTATAAAATAGCCTTGATATTTGACATCAAGAATTAATAAGTAATATTCCCATCACGTTTAACTCATGTGGTAAAATATTCAACGTTTCAAAAAGGTAGAACATAGAAATGGGAGGGTCAGTTTGTGATTTATGCGTCAAAAATTAAAGTAATATGTTTAAATTAATAATGAATATAATTTAATTTAAAGCAATTGAAATAATTAAATAATAAGCATTAAGTTTTATTAAAGATCTTTTAACTGTATATCATGTTATTTATTGGAAGTCTATGGGTTTGAGATGGAAGATTCGTTACTAAAAACAAAAAGTCTTATCATGAATAAGAAAATTTTGAATTTCATATTTTCGAGTTTTGTATTTTAAGGTGCAATAATATTAAAACCTTGGTTTTTTTTTTTTTTTAATTTCTCTTTCTTAGGGGTGATTTCTGTCAATTCTTTATCTGAAATCACCCCTCATACATCTTTATATTAATATATTTTTTAAATAAAATGGTTATTTCATATAGATTTGAGTTTTATTTTATTTTTTATGATTTAATTGGGTTTTATTTTGTTTTTTGTTATTTAATTGTCTTATTATAACGTTTTATTTGTATATAAAGAAAAAGAAAAGCGTTTAGATAAGCCAACATGTCGATTAGGTAAAACCTTTTCAAAATCAAATTTTGGTAATCCAGCCCCATGTTCACATATTTAGTGTCATAGGTATTACAACTTATTTATAATATTATCGAGGTATAAAACTTTGACGGAAATTTATTAGGTTATTAATTTAGGTGTTGTTTCATCATATACAATTTTTAACGATTTGGTATATATGTTTCTTTTAATATATTGATAGTTTGAATCAATAAATTCTAAAAAAATATATCAAAATCATAAAAATGAAGCACCTATTTTCAAAACAGAAATATTGGAAAACAGGTTTAATAATTAATAATTATTTCTATTTTTAAAAATGAAAGTATAATATTTTTATAGAATATATTTTAATTATTTCATCTTTTAAAATAAAATAATCTGAAGTAGTTTAAAAAAAATTCTTATAAATGTTACTTTGCAGTGTTTTAAAAATAATTATAAACATATTAACCTGTTTTAATGTTTCCAGTTTTGGTATCCTTGCATGGCATAGTGTTTTATTATTTATTTTCACCAATTATTCTTTGCTCTTTCAACTTTTCCGACAATTTCCTTTTTTCTAACTGTTCTTTTTCCTAAGAAGTGTTTGCAGTTACGAATTATGGTGTCGGGTTTTAAAGCTATGAGACTTTGCGGTTAAATCGACAATGTCACTAATAGAATGCCATTTATAAAAATGGTATTGTATTCTATCTCTAATCTCGATATAGGTGTTTATCATATCTTACATCAGATATAAAAAAAAGATTCATGACATAATATAAATATGAGCTTTTAGACGTGTTTTAAAGTTATAAAAGCCTTTTGGGTATAAATTGAAGAAAAATAAAATAAAACTAGATACATTATTTTATCATTTACTAAATAGATTTTATTTATTTTAAATCGATAAAACTTAATATTAAAATTGTAAAAATTTGCTAATAATTTTAATTTTATTTGGTACTCATAAGCAAATTATCATCAAATCAAATATAAAAAATAAAAATAAAAATCATTTGCACAGTGGTGGTTTTTTTTCTGTCTTTCCGGAAACTTAACACAACGTAAGGGCACCAATAAATTTATTTTGATTTGGAAAGAGTGGCCATAGATTTCAACCCATTCATAAATAATTCGCATGGGTCATGAATTATTGGTTTAGTTCTATTATTACAAAATTCTCCAAATGGATCGACTTGAATATGGGAATCTTGGAATATATACTGTCCCTATTACTTTGTATTTTCTATATAGTCTTCTCATTCAAGATATCATAACATTGCCAAATTTGGAGGGGCCACAATTTGGAACTTATATCATAATGATATCCCCACCATAAAGTGTGACCATAAGATTTAAAATCAAAACTTGATTCTCAAGGAAGTTATGGTGGTGGTGGTCTTGAGATTCAATTATCATCTCAACTTTTACAATTACTTGTCACTTTTCACTTTTGCACTCACCTTTAGAAATCTTGAGGAATCAGTTTTTTGTGAAAAAACAAGTGTTTGTCTTTTTTCTAAGGGTATGTTTCATAATAGTTTTTATATATATAATTTTTATTTGGTTTTACCAAGTTCGATGAAGACATTGTATTTTTTTTTTTAATTTATTTATATTCACTTTGCATTAGAGCATGGATGGGATTGTCCGGGTGTATAATAAAAAAAAATTGTTTCATTTTTGATTAACTAAATTTTGATTAACGAATAAAAAATAATTTACAGACTACTTAATCATACATTAAGATCAGGCATACAATAATTATAAATAAATACAAATAAAGAATGTAAGATAGGTAAAAATTGCAATATCTTCGTTTGAAATCTCAGGACACTTGTTACATCAATAATGCATCCAAATATCCTTCTCTATTACTTGGTTGTCCGTCCTTTGAGGGAAATCATTGTCTCCCTTATTGGTTTTTCTTGGGTCTTCTTGAAGGATGTCAAGCACATGTTAATCAGCTAGAATGACTCTTATATGGGGAAAAAAAAAGGAGAAAGACCTGAAATTCAGTTCCCATATGCATCTTCTAGATTTTTTGGAAGGAAAAAAACCGTATAACTTTTAGGAATTGGACGTTAGTTGTACAGAGGCTAAAACATTCTCTTGTATCTAATTTGTGGTGCTAGAATAGTTTATACATATGTGAAGATATCACTTCACTTATAGATTTCTTGGAGTGTCTTACCTCTTTTTGAGGGGTTGGTGAGGTTCTTTTTGAGTTCGCTGTTTTTGGCTTCACTTGTATACGCCTTGGCTTTAGTCTGCTTTGCTTGCTCATAAAGCAAATACGTCCGAATAATATATGAAATCTGTGATATTGGAAATAATTTGTCACGTTTTAATCGTACATATTTAACAACTGCATGAAAAAAACACATCCAAAAATCAGGCTATATACTTTGGTTTGGTGAGATTAGATAGATCCAAAAAGTGTCTTATAATATTTATTGCTACTAATATAAGTATATTACTCTATGTTTTCATAATATGTATTATATACATTGTGTTTTATAATTTTAATATAATATTATTTTATTTTTTATCTTTCAATCGGTTAACCAAAACCATGGTTTTTTTATTATGTAAATCGAAATCGAAACTAAAACCAAAATTTGTATTAAAAAAGCGAAGCGATCAATTCGTTAACTATTTTCGGTTTGGTTTTACCGATCAGTTGTTCTTTGATTTTTAACTGCTCTTTATATTACGTTGCAATACTTTTCTTTGAATTCGATCACGGATTTCTCACACCACTCATCTCAATACTGCTTTTACCGCCAGGTAGCTCGATGGGTTATCGTTGTTTCATCTAGTGATTAGAGGTTCGATGGCGTCTCTTAATTAATTGCTAATTTCTGTCTAAGTATGCCTATTTTCTCTAATTAAAATCTTCATAAAAAGGTGAACAGTAACAAATAAAAAAATGGAGATTTTTATTGAAATTTTAAATTAAAAGAAATTATGAATTGAATATCACTAAAATCTTAAAAAGAGATGGAAATTAATCTCATCTTATTATTAAGTCAAACTAAATAATTTATATATGACTTATGTAACACATTTCATGATAGTAATTTCACTGTCATATTCATTCATCACTCCTCTTTGAACATATTTTGATTAAAATCTTACGGATCTTTTATTTATTTTGGAACAATACATTTCAATGTCTTTTTCATTTTTGACATTTACTTGTACTTTTAAAATATACATCTCTCTTATATTATTGAAAACATAAAATACAAGTCATTTTTATAGATCATTTGCTCAAGTGTTGTTCAAATACAGATTAAATGCTATAGAGAATAAAAATTCAGGTAGATTCTGTTGATTTGTGCTGATGTGTCAGTTGAAAGTAGAAAATAATAGTATTAAAGATAATTTAAATCATTTTACTTTTACTAGAAAATTAAGTGAATTGTAATATTTTCAAGTTCTCTATTTAAATAAAAAAAAACCTTAAACAATTAATTATTTTTATTATCTACTGTATATTTTAATATAATTTGTTTTTAAATAGAGAGATTTGATCAGATTAAAAATTTATTTATAATAACAATTAAAATTAGTTATAATTTTTGTTGAAAAGTCTGAAAATATATATTTTAAAAATGCCAAACAAATTTGCACTAAAATTTTTTGACTTAAAATACTTTGATTTCATGTAAATTTAATTTATGTTCAAATTAAAAACTTAACTTTTTTTTTTTCCTGAAATGGGAACAAACTTAACTCTGTAATCCTAAATAGAATTAATGAATTTAAATTAATTTGAGAATAGTCATTGTCATAATTTATTTGTTATTAAATATTAAGTAATTATTAGGATTAAGGATAATGATTAACAATTATGATTAAATTTAATCAATTTTTTGACAAATTGGATAAATAATGTTTAATTTAAATTTAATCAAACTAGATAAATTTAAATTGGATAAAATACAACGAATTTACAAACCTTCAAACTAAATATATCTTTATATTTATTAAAAGTTGGAATATACAAAAATAATGTTTAAATAAAAAAAACCTTCAAATATATTCTAAAATTAACTCACTCTATTCTCACGTAATTGGATAAAAATATTTTAAAAAATATATTTGACAAAATTCAAAAAGTTATTTCATTTAGATTTAAAAAAATACTATGTTTCATTTAGATTTAAAATAATTACCATTAATTTGGATTTTATGTTCAAATAATAGTTAAATTTCTTAATCAAAAATAGAATTAATGAATTTTACAATTAATTTGACAATATGATCAAATTGTTATAATATAATTTTATTTATTTATTAAATATTAAGTAATTATATAGGATAAAGGATAAAAGTTTTACAAAATTGGTTTGATTTAAATTTAATCAATTAAGAAACTAAATAAGTGAAAATTGGATAAATAAAACTGATTTTTTCAAACCTTCAAACTCAACATTTATTTAATTAAAAATAGGATTTCTCTATTTGACTATATCCTCGTACAATACAAAAACCCTCAAAAATATATTATAGATTAAGAATTTTTTTGACTTATTATCACGTAAATTTTTTTTTTTTTTTAAATCTAAAAATATATATATTTTAAATAGATATTTGATAAAATTAAAAAATTTAGATATAAAAATTTTAAAATCACTTATAATAATTTTAGAACAATATTTAAATATGATTTTTAAATAAAAAATAAATACTTAAAAGAATTTTACTAAAAAATAGTTTGACTTAAATATTTTGATTTCGTTCAAATTTAAAATAATTACCGTTAATTTTTAAACTCGTTAATTCTATTTTGGATGAAGAAATTTAACTTTGTAATTTGAACATAAAATTTAAATATAAATAAATCAAAATATAAGTCAGACTATTTTTAGTAAAATTATTTAAAATATTTTTTAAAAACATTTCCATAAATTTCAACAAAAATTATAAGTGATTTTTTAATTATTATAAATAAATTTTTGAATTTTATCAAATCTCTATTTTTTTTAAATATTTTCAAATTAAAATTATGTAATAATAAAAAAAAAATCTGAATTTAGGATATATTTGAGGGTTTTTTATTTAAACATTATTTTATATGAGAGTTTCCCTTGAAAATGTTACAATTCAAGAATTTTTTATTAAAGCAAAATGACTAAATTGCCTTTTAAATGTTGGACTAAACATTATTTTCTTATTTACCAAGTGGCCTCATAAATATAATGTAACGAATTAATTTTATTCCTCATTAGCATTTAATGATGCTTGAGCAACACACGCAAACTATTTTTAAAAAAGACTTATTTTTTATGTTTTTAATAATGTAGGGATTCATTTTAACATTTTAAAGTATAAAGGGTAAATGTAAAAAAAAAAATTGAAAGTGCAGTTGGTTGAAAATGCATTGTTCCTTTTCTTTTTTGAATGTTATTTGGATCTTTACTTAATGATTCATTACAGGGCTTAACTATCATAGTGTTACTTGACAATCCTATAATACATTTATCTCGCATCTCACGTATAAAAAGAGGTCCAATTATTTATGACTTTACAAACTCATGTTGAAATTGTTAGAGAAAGAACTTTAATGCAAGATATATCTTCAGATATGAAAATAATCATTTAAAGATCTTATATGTTAAATCATCAAAAACATAAGTCAAACGGAAACATACTTGAATCGATAATGAGAAGAATTAGATTCTTAATTTTCAAACCTTGGAACCAGAAATTAAGTGATCGTTTATAATATTCCAAGTCTTATATACATAACTCCTCTAATTCCTTAAAAGTTTCTTATCTCTTCCTATGAAATGATATAAAGAAAATTGTACATATGATTTGAGGACCACAACCTATTTATAGGAGTCGTGCCTTGATGTGAAGAGTCATGATACATTATCAAATTCATGATACATCCACATTATGAGGATTCATTATATATTACCAGATTCATGTTATATTCCCATTATGAGGATTCATGATACATCATGATTAAACATATTCTTGATACATCCTCCGTCATAAAGAGTCATGACCTTTTCATTTATATTTATAATTTAGCTCATCATAAAATCAAAAATAAGACATTTGGTATTTACACTTTATAAAGCCATACTAAATTTAATGTTTTTAACTCCATCAAATTATATTTATTCTTATAAGACCATTTTATTGGAGTTAATTCCTTGGATAGCCAATAATGCATACTTAGTGATATATATAGACAAAAAATTTCCAATAGTCTCCTACTTGGGTCACTTATATTTAATACGATTATGCATTATAAAATAACCTTATGAGCTCAAAATCGCTATATGTATCGAAACTTTACTAACAATCTCGTCAATTAATCATATCAACATAGAATCAAAGCAACCTTCATTAAATGTACCATAACTAGACCCATCAATGGTCACATATATCAATATAATCAACGACATAGATCAAGTATGAATGTATGACATGGAAATCACATGTAATTTGATCTTAAAGATGCATATTTCCAATTGGTCAAACTTTATTCTTTAACGATATCAAAATGGATAGATTCAAAGTCAAACCGAAACATTAACTTTATTATGTATAAAATATCCATAAAAAATGTCTACAATCGAAAGACATCCAAATACAAACTCCCACTAAAATTACATATCATAAATTAATATAACACTCATATGGGCAATATGCTCATGAAAAGCCTTGGATGGTAAACCTTTGGTGAGTAAATCCATAATCATGGAGTTTGTGCCAATGTGTTTTACAAAGATTTTACTATTCTGAATCATTTCCTTAGTAATTAGGAGTTTGATGTCAATATTTAATTTTTCATAATATGAAGCTACAATGTCAAACATGTAGAGGTTATCATAAACTGAAAGTGAATTAGTTCCATCCACATTTGAATTTAAAGACAAGGTAACTCGATTCTTTCCAAAAAAACAACAATATCTAAATTTGTTCAAATAGGAAACTGAAATCAAATTTCGTCTAAATGACGGTACAACAAAGGTGTCCTTCAAATCCTGTAAAACCCAGGAAAATTATAATTTTCTGAAAAATGGTAAGATGGTAATTTCGGTAAAAATTTGGAATTTTTCTAGATTTCGGATGACGAAACGGATTTCACCGTTAGAATTGTCTCGCAAAATCTAGCTACCACGTAGAATTTCGTCGAATTTCGAGACAATCGAAATTTGCACGTTTTTCGAGGCACCAGGTGTCGGTCTTATTAAACGGCTATTGAGAGACATGTAATGTGATAAAGTCACATCACTACGTGTACTGCATGTGACACATGTTGCATGATTAGTGAGATGATGGGGATGACTTAGATTAAGTTATGTGTCAAAAATGCAAAACTTAAGGACACAAATGGAATTATTGAAAAGTTTAAGTGAATAAGACAAAAATGAAATAGTCTTCTTCTCCAAATGGAAGAACAAATCGTGCAGTGAGGTGTGGATCCAGTTTTTAGAGAGAGAAATAGTGACTTTTCTCTAGATTTCACCGTTGTTCGGATGTAGTCGGTTCACGGGCGGAGCAAGCAAAGTCGGTCTACCTTGACGAGGCTGCCGCGTGGACGCGGTTGGTGGAGTTCTGACAACTCCAAGAGGTAGGGATCTTTTCCTATTTAGTTTATTATTTGGCTAAAAGTCATTTTATGGATGGGGATTTGTCGAGGCTTGGAAAGCCGTGTTATCGGTCTCAAAATCTTTAGGCAAGTGAAATCCCTACTTGTGGCCGAGTGAATAGTGGCGACAGGGTTTCATTGTTCATGTGATTGGTTGTGTGATTTTTGTGTTATTGAGTGATTCAAAATGAATTGCTTGGATTGTAATTAGCCCATGTGAGCTAATGTTGATGTTATTATTGTGAATAAAATAATGTGAATTATGTGAATTAAATTTTGTTAATATATACATGTAAAATATATTAGCATGAATATTTTGGAAATAGCATAATGCATTCCATATGCACCAGGGCACCCTAGATGGTAAGTGTGAGTGCATGACATGAAATAAATTGAAAGAAAAATGAAAATAGTTGTAAAAGGAATTTCAAGGAAGATTTTCCGAATAATTGCCTTGGAGAGTGGTCCAACAGTTCATCTCGGAGGCGGACCCGTAGTATTGGAAAAATTATCTAACGGTCGCCTCGGAGGGTAGTCAATATATTCTGAAACTTCGGTAGTGTGTTTCAAGAACAAAATCTTTTGTTTTGAAAGCGTATTTTACTAGCATTGTGGCTTAGGCATGTGTGGGGAGTCGATGAGGACTGGGACATGAGATTGGGCGTAGGCGTTAGGCGGGATCATGTATTTACCCAGATGATTGTTCTCATGACATATTGCATAGGTTAAAGGGAGTAACCCATGTAGGAAATTATTACTACTGGGCATTGCTCACCTTGTCGAGGATCCTCTATTTTAGGTGCGAAGTGTCTGGGGAGGACGTACTCCATTAGGACCGCGTTTTAGAAAGAAGAGAATGGGATTATGGCTTTGATATTACTTTTGTATAACATGTATTAGAAATTGTAAATTTTAATATATGTTTGAATTAATAGTAATTTATTAACTCTTGAACCATGTAATATAGTTGGTTGGGATATATTTTGTAAGTATTGATGTTTGGGCCCAAGTGGTCATTTTACTCATTGTTTTTATCCCAGAGTATGGACTGGGGTGTGGTCGGTGTAAAATGTTGGGACGGGTTATTGTATCTTGGGTAGATCTCGCCGTCTGAAGACTGCGCCGATTTTCATTAGTAGTGTTGGGTTACCCGACATCCACGAGTATTCCGTGGGTTGACGGGTTGTCAATGGACCTTCGGGATTTTGGGCGTCACAAATCCAAATAAAAACCAATACACAGTAACAAACTAAAATGCCCTAACATTCACTTCCACCCACTTGCCATCTCCCACGTAGATGTATATATCAATATGAATTGGCTTTTGGTAGCTCGGACAACCCTTTCTTTGTGAGATCATAGTAAATGAACTCACATAATAATTGAAATTCAGATCATACTCTTTGTTTTTTGAAAAGCACATCATACTCTTAAAGTCATCACATAATAAGTGAGGAAACTATTCCGATTTAATGTGTATGAAAGTAGCTCTGTCTGAAACTTGTTAAAAATAGAACTAGATAGCGAGATATACTTTTTAAAGATGAAAACAATCATTTAAGATATTTCATATCAAATCCTTAAAACATAAGTAAAGTAAACATACTAAATCCATAATAAATATGATGATGAAAATAATTAGATTCTTAATCTTCAAACCTCATAACCATAACTTAAGTGATCGGTTATGATCTTCTAAGTCTTGTATGCACAACTTCTCTAATTCCTTAAGAGTCTCTTCTCTATTCTAATGGGATGATATAAAAAAAATTATACATATGACTTAAGGACCACAATCTATTTATAAAAGTCATGCCATGATATGAAAAGTCATGATACCCTATCAAATTCATGATACATCCTCATTATGATGATTCATGATACATTACCCTAGATTCATGATAAATCCCTATTAGAAGGATTCATGATATATTACCAATTACCAGATTCATGATACGTCCTCATTAAGCAGATTCTTGATACATCCTCCATTATAAAGAGTCATGACCTTTCATTTCTTATTTGTAATTTAGCTCATCATCAAATCTGTTTGAAGACCTTTGGTATTTACACATTACAAAGTCATATTAAATGTAATGTTTTTAACTCCATCAAATTATATCTATCCCTATAAGATCACTTTATTAGAGTTAATTCCTTAGATAATCAATAATGCATACTTAGTGAAATACGTAGACCAAAAAATTTCCAACATAATTTATTTCTTCCAATGTAGTGAGTTCTATCTTTAAACAGTATTTCTACTTGCATTGTTTCTAGAAAAAAGGTTTTATGAGAAACTGTTTTCTTTGAAAAGTGATTTAGGAAAATGTTTTATCTAAAAATTAATATTGAGTGATTAAAAAATTTTAGAAGTCTTCTATCAATTTGGTTATTTTTATTCTTTTAATTTCCAAAATACTTTATAGATTTTTTTTTTTGAAAATAAGATAATTTTATTAATTCAAATTAGCAATACATTCGATAGAAACACTGAATCAAATTCGGTAAAAACATTAAAGGATTATGTAAGATTCAGGTTAATAGTATAACAGATCGGTTCAAAACCTATATATTTGATAATGCATAATGATTAAAATCATAATATTTATAATTAATATTGATATGCTTGATTTGATTTATTGTTTTTATTTGATCGAATATGTTTTAGTTGAATCATTTCAGCGGCCCCAGTAAATCACAAAGTAGCTGAGACAGAAAAACCCAATCATCGTATCATGATACGTAAATCTGTAAGTAACAAGTTGGCCGATAAAATTATGAAAAAAATAATAAAAACCTAGATCTACATGTGAGCAAACTTTATTAAAGAAAAAAAGAAATATATATAACATATATATATATATATATATATCTCCTCTCCTTCTATATGTGATTTAGTCCAAAAAATGATAAAAAAATCTCTTTCTGCGTAAAAGGACTAAAAGGAGAACTAGTATGAAATAAAAAGAAAGGGAGAGGTGTGCATTAGTTTCCCAAAGTGCATTACTAATTTCCAAAATGCTTTATAGATAAGAAAAAACGATTCATAGAATCACCAAAATCAATTAAGTTCTAATAACCTCAGCCAGATGCTGATGAAACATGACCCTTCACTAGGAATTTACGTCGTCACTAAAATCCATGTACTGTTAGTTGAAGGTTTTTTTAAAATTTATAAATTTAGCTAAAAATGTAATGTCGGCGTTAGTTTTATCAATTTTGTTAAAGTTTTGAGGATATTTGTTAGAAGATTTCTTATTTTTAAAAAATCTAATAAATTAATTTATTTTTGTTTAAGGGTTGAAGCACTTTGAGAATTAGGACTCGAATGAGGAGGCGTTTCCATTTATGTCTTAATATTTTGAAACGTTGGCGTTTTACACATGAGATAGGCATAGTGAAACGGAATTAAGTAATTTAATTACAGTTTACATTTATTAATTTTAGTTTTTGAAAAATTGATAACTTTTTTTATGGGTTTATCAATAAATTAATAAATTAACATTGCCCACAAATCAGGTTATATGGCGAAGGGCTGGAGAAAATGGTCAGCAGTTCGTGAGCCTTCGGTCGGCCCACCAGGCCCGGCCCTCACAACCACTTCCACTGAAAAGTAAGCAACAGTTCCTCTACATTTTTCATTTTGATTCTGGGAGAGTTGTGGAGGGAGAAGATGGGGAGAAGTATCAGAGAGCTGTGTGGAGAGTCTATTGACGAGGATGGTGTCATCCTATTGCACCCGTTTCTACGCCGACAAGCCGATCTGCGCTGCTCGTAGAATCGAAGCCATTGGTTACCAGATTCGGTCTGTCCTCGAACGGTATCCTTTCTCTCTCTCTCTCTAAACTTCCTGCAACTGCTCTTTTTCATTTATTTCTCATCGTTTCTGGTTTCCACTTGGGTTTCAAGCAATGGATCTGATATTTTTGTGCAAGGCCGCCTCATTTTTGCAATTTGGTTGAGATCCCAGTCTTTGGGGTGCCACCCAGCAGTGTTGCTTTTACTGTTGGTTGAGTGGGGTGTTTCGAAAATGAAGAAACAGAAAATAAGACAACAGAAAACTTGAAAATCTTGTTTTACAATCAATTGTTTCTTTAGGAATTTTTTGAGAGAAATTTAACGAATTAGTGATTAAAAAGGTGAGGAGTTTCTGATACATTCTTTCATTTTGTAAATGAGAACAAATTTAGAAAATCCTTTTCCTTTTTAGCCGCTGATTAACCGTGAATTTTCTCTAGCTTAATTGAGAAACCGGTAAAATACGTTATGGGACAATGTCACCTTTCTTAAGAGCGGTTAGTCCAGAAGTTCAATGCTGAAATTTCACTGTGAGGGGATCATATATGAAGAAATACCTGCACAAGGAAACAAAGAATACACTTTATTTGTTTGGTTTGATATGAAAGAATGAGATATGAAACACCATTCTCGCGAGGTTTGAATTGGCTTGTATGAGACCTACCTTGTTATGGCTGCCTGGGGCAGAACTCAAAAAGTGAGTCAAAACCAGTGTATGAGCCAACTTTAAACCAGGGCATTAATCAGCATTCACAATCTAGTTTTAGTTTTAAACTATGCTTGTAGATCCTAGATATATATAGAATTGGGGTGCAGTGCAAAAAAAAAAAAAAATTTAATACAGGGGAGTGATTATATGTATAACCTCATAATCTTCAGACTTTCTTTTTTATTGTTTTTGTGTATTCATAATAATAAAAAGGCATATTTTTTTTAGATATACAATGGAGAGACCCCGGTTTAGTGATCATCTAGAGGCAATCAAATTTATCTGCAAGGACTTCTGGTCTGAGCTCTTCAAGAAGCAAATAGACAACTTAAAGACAAACCATAGAGTAAGTTCAAGAATTTGAAATGAATTGAAACTTGGTTTTGTAGTCTGAAGAGGTGGTTTATGCTTGTCTTGTAGGGCACCTTTGTATTACAAGATAATACGTTCGTTGGCTTTTCACATATCCAGTGGATCCATACCTGAAAATGCAGGTTCAGCTCCCTGAATCCTTCTATGGATGAAAACAAGGCAGCACAAAGCAACAAGCATGCATCTCTATTTTCCTGTGGAATCATAAGGGAATTTTCGAACTTAGAATTCCATGTGCAGTTTCTGCTGATATATCCAACCTTCCTGCATGTGAGTAACTGCCCTTTGAAGAATTTAGTGTTCTCAAAAAACATATGATACTTTGTTGATGAAAGATCTGGTAAAGGAGAGGTTGTCCTTATAATCTGAATTATCTGATTTGTGGGTGTTGATTTAAGTTGGGTTGCTGAAAATTATCCCACTTAGTTTGATATAGGTCATACTAAAACTTACTTCTTTAGATCAAACATCAAATATTTGAGCTATACTTTCATTGTTAATCTCTTTACATTCATCATATTTGTTTGATCTTTGAATTAATTTTTAGGGTTAAATTAACTCATTGCACTTGAGGTTTGGCCTAAATAAACTTAGCCACCATTAATTTGAAATTTCATCAAATATTTCTCTTACTTTGAGGCAAAGGAGAGATGAACTAGAATAACCTTTAATTTTTACTGTGATCCCTCTTGTAAGTTTGCTCGCAATGGCATTTGTAAATTGTAATGTGCTTATGAAACTAGTAGTTGAACCTGGTGTCCTCATCTATTAAACTGCTTCCTTCTGTGGTTAGTTGTATCAGGTTTAACAGATTGAGTTGGATTAGTTGTTGAATCCAACATCTGAGACCAATGCACTGTGTTCCAATTGTCAATCTATTTCACTTAAAATACAGACACATGCATGATTAACATTTATACAGTTTTTAATCTACCCTGTTTCTGCTGGAATCTCTGCCGCATCCACAAATTTTCCATGCTTCCTTGGTGTCTTGTTCTGCATGCTGGATAACATTGACCCAACAGTTCAGAGATAATAGTTCTCCCTTGTCTTTATTATGATTAGATTGATGAGGTGACAGGTTAGGTTTAGTATGTTTAGATTGAATCTTCTTGGTCAATAATGTAAAGCTCAGTTTAAGGTTGGGTAGTTCTAAACTCGGTCCTTTTCCAGCACCATAGAGGTGATAACGTCTTCCTTTGGTCCTTGATCTTAGAATGCAACTACTTCGGATATAATGCTAGTAGTTGGTATGAGTTACCAGTATAGTAATGTCATTAGAATATCAGGTTTAAAATTGATTTGGAGAAAAGTGAGTTTTTTTTTTCTGTAGGTCCGGGGGATGACCTAGAGGACTTGACTACTGAAATTGGGTGTAAGGTTGGTAGCCTTCCTTCCTTATATCAGGATCTTCCATTCGATGCCTCCTTTAAATCAGCAGCAGCTTGGGATGGAGTAAAGGAGGGTTTGAAATAAAGTCTGAGTCATATCACGAGAGGCATTGACTCTAAGGGAGGAGAGGATTTGTGATTCGAACATGATGGTTAGCTTGCCTATTTATTTTGTGTCTTTATTCCCTATCTCTAGAATAGTTAGATTGGGGATTGAATAAATCCAAAGGGACTTTTTGTTGGGCGGTGGGGCTGTAGAACGACAACATCATTTAGTGAAGTGGATGATAGTTTGAATAGACAAAAGGAAAGGGGTTTGGAGATTAAGATCAACTTTTAATGAAACTCTACTGTAAATGGAGTTAGCATTTCACAAATTAAAAGGAAGCCTTTTGGAATCAAGTATTGAGAGGAAAGTATGGGGAAGAACAGGGGATAGCATACTAGGGATGTGAAGGTTGGCTATGAGGAAGCCAGGTAGGGGTGTGGAAAGCGATTAAAAGGATTGACATGTTGCCGGTAATAAATTTTCGTTTGTAATGGGCAATGGGAGAAGGGTGCTTTTTTGAGAAAGACATGTGTTGTGGACCTACGCTATTGGGTATTGCCCACTCACTTTATACGCTATTGCTATTTCTTAGGATGGTTTGGTTATTGATGTTTGGGGCCTCGACAGGAAGGAAATTTGGAACCTCTATTCTCAAGACCTTTCAATGGTTAGTAAATGGAGAGGTCAATAGTTTGGAGGAGGGGAAGGCGAGGATGTTTGAGGAGATTTACAGCAGAGGTTGGAAGAGAGGACGATTTGGGTGGAAGAGAGAAGTGGACAGTTTTCTGTAAAGCCCTCTTTTTAAAGCTTTGGAACCAAACCCATCCTTCTCTGTCCCATAAAATATCTTTTGGAGATTCAATATGCAGCCTAAAGCCTGTTTTTTTGCTTGGGAAGTAGCAAGGGGAATAGCTTTAACCTTAGACCAGCTTCAAAAAAGAGGGAGATCCCTAGTGAACAAGTGATTTTGTGCCAAAAAATGAAGAATCCATAGATCATATATTGCTCCATCGTGTTAAAACGAGGGTGTTATGGAAGTTGTTCTCTTCATTCTTTAGAGTAGCTTGTGCTAAGCTACTGATAGGTAACCTTTGGAGGGATGGAAGGATCTTTTGTAGGTAAGAAGAGGAAAGAGATCTACAAAATCCTTAAGGCTTGACTCAAGTGGTAAAGGGTTGAGTTGTGAGGACCTGTCGGAGTTCAACTCAGTATGGATAGAAAGGAAAAAATATATACCTATAAAAGAAAAAAATATATAAGTATAAAAGAAAAAACAAGGAAGGAAATATCAAGGGGCTAGGCCTTTCAAGGGAGATATCTAGGCTGGGCACTTTTTTTTTGTCTATAGATTAGGCTATTTAAAAAGTGTAGAAAGCAAGAAATAAGAATTGAAGGAAAGAATTCCTTGTGTTTTTCATTCATCCATTATGAATATATATACAAAAACCAATCTAATCTTCCTAATAGATTACAAGCTATATAAGGCAGAGTTATACAAAGGCAATCCTAACATTCTAATAGATAACAACTCTATAAGACATGTTTCTAATAAGTTTACATCTCTATATGTAAAGTATGAGATATATATGTAAAGCACTCCTTCAAGTTGGAGCATAGATGTGTCGTGCATAACTTTGTACATAGATGACTATTTCGGTTCCACATTGGGCCTTTGTAGAAGATATCCTGGAAATTGTTTGTGGATCTTCATATCCTTTACTTTAGAAATCAAGCGAGTTGTATTTTCTCCACGAGCGAAATGGTAATGCCATTCCAATATGCTTAAGTTCGTTTCGCTGGAATACGGATTAGAAGCGATATGAAAGGCAGCGCGGTTTGCGAGTTTCTTTGGGATGGTAGCATGCCCATCTTAGTCTTCCATCCGAGTTGATGAAGCCACATGATCTCACATACGGACTGTGTCATCGCTCTATATTCAGCCTCTGCACTAGATTGAGAGACAACAGTATGTTTCTTACTCTTTCATGAGACTATATTCCACACAGTACCTTGAAGTAGATTTCCTATCCTCCTTAGATTTTGCCTAGTTTACGTAAAAAAAAGCACTAAATTATGTTATGCCCATAATTACTGTATAAAATACCACATCCCGAGGCTCCTTTCAAGTAACATAAAATTTGTTCTACAACCGCCCAATGATCAACTGTTGGAGAAGACATGTACTGGTTTACAACACTAACATAGTATACAATATCAGGGCCTATTACTGTAAGGTAGTTTAGCTTCCCAACCAGCTTTTTATATCTTTCAGGGTCTTCAAACAATTCGCCTTCTCTAGTAAGATGTAGGCTTTGTGCCATAGGGGAATGGCATTGGCTTTCTTCTTGATTTTCTGTTCAACCAAATAGATCCAACACATATTTCCTTTAAGATAAGAAGATTCCACGTTTGCTCCTTATAACTTCTACACCCAAAAAGTATTTTAGCATCCCTAAGTTCTTTGTGTGGAATTGGCTATGAAGAAAGGACTTGAGTGAAGATATACCTGCCATATCATTTCAGTAATGACAATATCATCAACATACACAACTAACAAGATGATACTTGAGAATTTCTGTAGAAAACAAAATGATCAGGTTTGCTCTTCTGTAGGCTAAATTTGTCAATCACTTCACTGAATTTGTCAAACCATGCGCGTGGACTTTGTTTTAAGCCATATAATGATTTGCAGAGACGACAAACTCGACTAATCTCCCCTTGAGCAACAAACCCGGGAGGTTGTTCCATATAAACTTCTTTTGCAAGATCCCATGAAGAAAAACATTTTTAATATCAAGTTGGTGGAGGTCCGACCACGAGTTCTTGCCAAAGAGATATATAGCGACGAATAAAGTCAACTTGGCCCGCAGAGAGAGTGCTTCGGAATAATTCACCCCATAAGTCTGGGCATACCCTTTGGCTACAATGCGGGCTTTCAACCAAGCAATGGATGCATCAGGATTAACCTTCACTATAAACACCCAATGACAAACAATGGCTTTCTTCCCAACAAGTAAACGAACTATGTCCCAAGTACCATTGTCATTCAAAGCATCCATCTCTTCTATCATAGCACTAAGCCAACCAGGGTGAGCAAGTGTTTCAGGCACCTTGTGCGACAACGAAATAGAATCCAAGGATGCAATAAAAGAACAAGACTGTGATGACAAGTGGTCATAAGAGCAAAATGAGGAAATTAGATGAGCACACTGATGTTTACCTTTACGGAGGCGAATGAAGGGATCATCAGCGAGGCAGGTTGTTGACGGTGGTGGAGGCTCTCGAGACCTAGGAGGTGTTGGCGTCGAGTGTAGACCTGAGTGATAGTAGGCTTATTCGGAGGAGGCCTGGCGAGGAATTTGGCGAAGCAAGGAGTATAAAATAACCAAGTCGTCATCCTCCCAACTAGTGTGGATGGTCTTGAGAAAAGAAGCATTCTCTCAAGAAAGTGACTTGGGAAGATAGGCTGTCTTATTGTCATTAAGCTAATTTTAGGGGTCTAGGCGGGTTTGAAGGAGATTTTGGAGTTGATGCGAAAAATGGATATTCGGCAGGCAATACGGAGATAATAGGAAGGGACCCCTCTGAGAGTGAGATGTGAGAGAGAGTTAGAGAGAGGCTTGGGTACAATAAACTACAATGGAAAGGGTCAAAATAAGTGGAAGACGGGGGGGTACTTGCTAAGGGTTTAAAATGAAGCTAAAGTTGTTCTCATGGAATGTGAAGACGAATATCCCGAACAAGAAATGTTATTAGAAATTTTATTCGGGCTCAGAGGGTGGACTTGGTTTGTTTGCAAGAAACCAAAATTCAGAATTTGTCTTCGGCGGATGTTCGCAGCTTAGGGGTGGGCGGGGTTAAGGCGGGTGTTTGTATGGTTGAGAATGCTATGGGGTATCCTAGTGTTTTGGGATACAAGGAAATTGGATTTGGTGGAGGCCGAAGTAGGCCAGTTTTCAGTTACTTGCTGTTTTAAAAATGTGGAGGATGGTTTTTTATGGGCCTTCTCGAGGGTCTGGCGGTCAAGAGGGCAAAGGAGCTTCATTTTGGGAGAACTTGGTGCGGTGAAGAGGGTTTGTGGGAGGGGCCCTGGTGCATTGGTGGTGACTTCAATGTGGTTCTTTCCCCCGATGAGGCTCCCGGATTGAAACTTTCGCACTCCAGCAGGCGTTCAATGAAGTTCTGCAGTGAGTTGGGGCTTAGAGATCTTCCCTTGCAAGGGGGCCCTTTCACCTGGAGGGGTGGCCTCAATAACCGACGGATGAGCGCACAGACGGATATCACAGTAACGTAGTTAGAATATCAGTTCCATGACGTGATTCAAAATGCACGCTCCAAGACGGTGTCATTGCCACATGTTCTTTGGGCGGTGATGGGGTCATCCAGGGCCTTCCCCTTCGAGTTTGAGAAAAATGGTTGAAGTTTCACGAGGGCTTTAAGATATCCTTAGAGCCCGGTGGCAAATCTGCGCGTTTTTAGGCTCCTACAGTTTATTACGGCCTCGAAATTAAAAGGCTACGAAAGGAATTTTGAAGGTGCGGAGATATAGGAGTTTTTAATGAGTGGATAAAAAAAGGATGCTTTAAAATGGATGTCTTTGGGATGATATGGAAAAGGAGAAGGTGTTGTCCTTGGAAGAGACGAGACGAGAGGAAAAACTAGGAGGATTTTAAGAGTGGGTGGATTTGGAGGAGGTCGTGGAGGCAGAGAAATCGAGAGGAGATTTGGTTGAAAGGGGAGGCGGAAACGGGGTTTTTTAAATAGAATGGCGATTCGCAGAGGAGGAAATCCTTTAGTAGCATCAGTATCAATGGAAGAAGACTATTTAAGGAGGCTGAGGTTAAAGATGGTTTGGTTGGTGCTTTTCAAAGTCTCCTCTCAGCCTCAAACAATTGGTGCCCGCCTTATCCAGACCTTCACCTCAATTTGATTGGCGCAGATCAGGCTGCCAAGTTGGAAGAAATGTTCACAGAGGAAGAAGTCCTTGCAATTTGTCCTGCAGGCTTAATAATGATAAAGCCCAAGGGACACGATGGTTTCCAATTGCTTCTGGTTATTAGGTTGGGATTTAGTGAAAGAGGAGGTTATAGGCTTCTTGCTGGATTTCTTCAGAGATAAGCTGATTTAATTAAAAGTCTTAATGCTACTTTCTTAGTCACGAATTGCCTAGAGATGCAGTTGTGAGGATCTAAAGGACTTGAGACCAATCAGTTTAGTGGGTAGTCTCTATAAAATTTTAGCGAAAGTGTTGGCAAACAGAATCAAAAGAGTTATGGGGTTGATTATTTCTCAATGTATCTGAGGTGCGTTTGTAAATGGGAGGCAAATTCATGATGCGGCGTTGATAACAAACGAGGTTGTGAGACTCAGGTTCTTAGAAGGAAGAAAGGGATTTTGTGTAAGTTGGATATTGAAAAGGCATATAGTACATCGGTGGGATTTTATTAGGGCTCGAGAGAATGAGTTTGGGCCAAAATGGATTGGAATTGATTCAACGGCAGTTATTTCCAACCCCATTCTCCAGTCATGTTTACTTGGCTCTTGTTGGGTTCTTTCGGAGTTCAAGAGGTTTGAGACAAGGGGATCCTCTATCGCCATATCTTTTTGTTGTCGGTATGGAAGTTACGGGTTATTAAGATATAAGCCGAGCGGTGGAAGAAGCGATTTTATTTACAGATGAGGTTGAATAGGGGGTGGGGAGGCAGTTAAACCCACTATTATATCAACGATGATTCTATTATTTTTGTGAAGCCAAATGCGGCGAGTTGATGTGCTTAAGTTGGACGTTAATGTGGTTTGACTTTCTAGGGACTTATTGAAAATTAATCGGGAACAAAGAGTAGGATTATTCCTCTAGGGAGGGGGTGGATACAATGTGGAGTCGTTAGCGGCTGGGCTTGGTTGTAGGGTTGGCTCCCTCCTCGGTGCTGGGCCTCCTGCGGGAGCTCCCCACGGGGTGCCAGGGAGTGCAGGATTCTATGGAAAGTTGGGAAAAGGTTGTCCTCTGGAAAGACAATATATCTCAGGCGGGGCTCACACTTGATGATGCTTTGTCTAGCCTCCCCATTTACTTCCCTCCTTGTTTAGAATGCAGATTGTTTGTCTTCAGGCGGAAGATTCGGAGGAACTTTCTCACGGGGTGGAGGAATCTTGGTGAAGTAAACCACACTTTGGTCAAATTTGGAAGTTGTTTGCCTAGAGAAAAGTAGGGGTTAGGGGTGAGGAGGCCTTTTAGTGATAGATCAAGCAACTGCGTGGCAAGTGGTGTTGGCGGGTTTGCTAATGAGAGGATTCTCTTTGGAGGAAGGTGATCGGAGTTCCAGTAGCACAGAGAAGAGGAAGGCGGGGGTTGGTTTACTAGAGACATCAAGGCGGGTATGGTCTTGGTTTATGGAAGACCTTCAGTGAGAATGGCTCACCTTCTCTCGAGAATGCTATTCCCTCCCCTAGGAAATGGTAGAAGGTGGGTTTTGGAAGAAGGATCAGCAGTACAGCGAGGCGGAAGTCTTGAGCCATGCCTTCCCCACTCTACATTCAACTTGGCAGCTCACAGGGCCTTAAGGGTAGCGGATGTTTAGGATTAAATCGGGTGGAGGTTATGGGGAACAGTCTCAGTGTTCCTCGGAACCTTTTAATGGCCCAGGAGATGGAAGAGGTGGATAGGTTCCATGTTTCTTACAATAAGAAGATAAGGTCTATTGAGAGGATCGTCTTTTCTTTAAGGAGTATGTGCGTGGCTTTTCGGTTAGACAAATGTATCGTAGTGATGTTTTCTCCTCCTTTAGATTTCCTAGCAGTAGATCCATGGAACCCGATTGTTACAGAGTGGTTTTTAAGCTTAGGAAGCTTCACAGGGGGTAAAGTCTCTTCTGTTGGATCATCCCGAAAAAAGGAGAGTTACCTTAGTAAGCAATTACTTTTGTGTGAAGAATGAGAAACAATAGACCACTTGCTTATCCATTGTTCGAAACCCCGAGATGTTATGGGATAATCTCTTTGTAATTCACGGAAGAAGCTAATTGGGTGTTCCCAGTCACAGTTCGGCAACTTCTCATTGCTTAGCAAGCGTTAGTGTTAGCAAGAAAGGAAGAGCGGATAAGCGGCTCCCCTTTGTATATTCTGGACGCTGTGGTTGGAAAGGAATAGGGTGGTTTTTGAAAATGAGACCTACGCTCATATGATGAAATCTTTCTTTACATTTACCTTGTGGGGGTGGGCTAAGATGTCTTTGATCTTGATAACTTAAATTCTTTGGTGGGGTTTTTGAGCTTTGGTGGGTATAGGTGAGGAGTGAGATATAGTCGCATTACTCACAATGTATACTTTCACAGGAGCTTTATTTTCTTTTTCATTTATATATTGCTTTTCTTGATAAAAAAAAAAGAAAAGAAAAGTGACATCAACATAAACTAGGTCCCTACGAAGACTAGGATAATAACACCTATACCTCTTTTGCACTTGAGGGTAACCAAGGAAGATACATGATGATTTAGGGTTGGGTTTTGGAACATGTATTACCGGACTGAACATCCAGAACAAAACAAGTACACGAAAATACACGGGGGCTGATGAGAAGCGAGAGGTTTATTTGGAAAAATGATGTGATACGGAGTGTCCCAATTCAAGACTGAGGAAGACATCTGGTTAATAAAAAAACAAGTGGTTGAAACAACATCGGCCCAAAAATGTTTGGGCACCTACATTTGAAATAATAGAGCTCTGACAGTTTCAAGGAGATGTTTATTCTTTCTCTTAGCCACTCCATTTTGATAAGGAGAATCGACACAGGAGGTCTGATGAAGGATGCTATTTTGAAGCATGAATGATTGAAATTGTTATGAGACATATTCTTTAGCATCATCACTTCTCAAACTTTAGGAGCGAAGCATGAGAGTGAGGTGCGTATCTCGCATAAAGGCATGAAAATGAGAAAATATCTCGAACGCGTTTTTCGTAGATATAACCAATTGATTAGTGAATAATAAATAAACAAAAGTGACAAAATCTCGAAACTAGGTTAAGGACACAGTGGACAGCATGGACCCCATTTGAATGGATTAATTCTAAGGTGAGCACTAGCCTGGATTTATTGACTCTAGGGCTAGAATGAAGACAATCTGATGCTTATGTTGACAAAACTCACAATCTAAGGACACAGGAACTTAGCGTGGACTGCTTTTCAACAAAGGAAGAGAAGGATGGCCATTCGACCATGCATCTCAAATGGTGTAGTAATTCCAAAACAAGCGACAGGTCTCGGTACTGCATGATCAAGAATGTAGAGATCTCTAGACTTACGTCCTCACATAATAATACGCTTTGCGTCATGAGATCTAAAGGAAACAAGCCAAGGAAGAATGAGATATAACATTTAAGTGCTCGAGTTAATTTGCTCACAGAAATCAAATTAAAAGAGAAATTAGATAAACTTAAGACGGATGACAAAGGGAGAGATGGAGTGGGAAAAATTGTGTCTAACCTAAGAACACATGACTGTGACCCATCTGCTAGAGTGAAAGAGGAAGTTGAAGAATGTGATTGAAAGGTAGAGAATAGGCTAAAATTGCCCATCATGTGATATGTGGCTCTAGAATCAATGACCCATTCGGAGGACAAAAAAGAGACAAGACATTTATTCGGGTTACCTAACTTAGCAATACTTGATGGTGGGGTGATGGAGACTTCAATGATTCACGATACAAGTGGAACTTATTAATTTTATGCAGTAAGAGTGAGGGCGAGATTGATTGATCAGATGCCTCGGTGGAAGCTTTATGAGCAAATGGAAATCTCTGATTCCAACTTTGCCGCTTCTTACAGTCTCGTATCACATGTCCAAGCTTATGGCAGTAATAACAAACAACTCCTCTAGAGCTACCTCCTGGACCACTATTTTTGTATTGTTGCTTTTTCTGACTCACCAATGTTCCGACCAACAAGGGCACTACTCATCTGGGTAGAAGGAGGAGTAGATGAGGAGGTCTTTGTACGAAGTATCTTGCTAAATGTTTCTTGGAAATATGAGATCTCAGGGCTAGACAGAATCTATGCCTTAACAAAATCATAATCTGAAGAGAGTGCGGCTAGGAAACCCATCACTGCCATCTTTTCCCGTTGATCTTGTTAAACCTTAACATCTGGACTAAGAAGCCAGCATTGTGTATATTAGTTCCTCACTATGTCTTTTTATAGTCCATGAGAGAGTTAGTGAGGGGATCGATCTTGTTTCTGGTGCGATAAAAGGCTACGCCCATCAAACATGAAAAGTATTGCTTTGCGGGGTGCTGCGGGTCCCGATGTTGAAATTGGTTATACAGCGGGGTGGTTGTGGTGGGCATTCCAGTGTTTAGTTAAATTTGTTAGGAAAGAGGCGGGCATCATCCTCTAAGCGATTGAACTGCTTTGAATCATTCGTAGGAGGTTTCTTATCAAGATGATTAGCCATCTGAATACCAGTAAGTAGGCGGATTGTTTACTCAAATTAAGTATTTGGGACTGATTAATTTTCCTTCTGTTGAGTTTAAGCATCATGAGACCACTTCAGGTGCCGACACATGCTTTTTATCTTCTTAAGAATTTGAACTACTCATTATGAAGTCAAAGACAAGAAATTAGGGCAGAAGGACACCTTCAGAAACCAAATCGTACAGGATTCCCCTGAAAAACCTTGGATCCACAACAAAAAGTCTCAGAAATCCCCAAAATTGTTGGAGTATGGCAGCACGTGTCAATTGGATTGAATACCTCTCATTGTGAGAGTTCCTATCATTTTATAGGTGATAGAGTATAACAAGGCTGAATTCTAGCAATTACAACAATTAAGTCTAGCTAAATAAGGAAGCTACACAACCTACAATGATATATACAACTGCTCTAGCTTAATAAGGAAGCTATAATATGAACACGCTTTCTGAAACACCATTTGTACTATTAGAATTTACAATATATATAAGCTAGAGCTAAGAATCATGCACCAATTTCTAGCTTGATATATGGCAGCACGTATCTATTGACATCCCCCTCAAATTGATGTTTGGTGATCGAGAAGCATCAGATTTCCACAAAGGGAGTGATGGCGATTGTCGTGTCATGGCTTTTGTAAACACATGACCACCTCAATATACTTTTGTGCACTCATGATATGAGTTATGACGAATTTGAATAACACTAGTGTTGTCAACATAGAGAGGGAGTAGGATCGAGGCTAAAAGGAAAACCAAGCTGGATGAATTCCACGAGCCAAACAATCTCGGAACATACGTGAACATTGCACGGTATTGATTTATTAGAAGATTTAGAGACTCGAGCTTACTTCCTTACCTTTCGGAAATCAAATGTCCTTGAAAACTTACTGACTTGAGATGAACCGTTGGTATGTGAGGACATTCGGCCCAATTAGCATCAACATGGCGACAAGGCGAGAGAGGAGAACCGGTTGGAAGAGTGAAGCTCCCAGAGCTGGTGTCCCACACAGGAAATTATACTTAATAATATGAAAATGAGCAACGACTAAGTGAGATGACGAGTGTGCATAAATTGACTAACCTATTAAGCACACGAGGAAATATTAGAATGATAATAGTCAAATAGTTCAAGAGTACGCCTGTGACAAAGGCAGTGGGATCGGAAAGCAGGATCTCCCTCTCACTTTGATCTTGTGTTTACTTCCAATGAGTATCGAAGAAGAAAGTGTCACTGGGAAACTGACCAAAGTAAATCAAATCCATGTACTTGTGTTGATTTAAAAATACAGTAAAGATGAGTATGAACTTCAACCCAAAGAAATAGTAAGAGGACCAAGGTCTCTCATGTGAAGAAGCACGAGATGAGCGTAATGATAATCAATGTAGAAATACATACGATGTGTGTGTCATCAAGCATAAACCAAGGGAATAAGACAATACTAGTAGGCTGACTTTGAGAGAAACAAAAGGGAGTCATATTAGCTCTTGCTTAAAAAGCGAAGCCAGGGTTGGTCAGAGGAATTTATCAAAACCATGCACGGGGCTGTTTCAACCCATATGAGATCGTTTGTTTTAGCACATTCGAAGGGAGGTGGATGATACAAGCTAGGTGGGGCTCATGTAGCTCCTTCTTTTGAAATCTTTCATGAAGAAATGCATTTTTGACATCCATCGATGAAGTGGCTGTACTATTAGTAGCACTAGAAATAGCCATTAAGCAACGTAGTCATTTGGCGAAACGAAATCTCTCATAAGTCGAAGCCCCATGCGCCTCTTGTTTTATTTACAAGGACAACCAACCGTACCTTATAGTGATTAGTACATCCATATGGAAACATTAAAGACCAAATCCATTTCTGGCAATTAATGACTTTAACATTAGGAGGGCATTGAACAACATCCATGTTTGATTGTCCCGGGATCTGCTGAAGTTCTTGACCATTGTTGATGCACACCAACAGCCATGTTTAGCACATACCACAGAGATAACATTAAGGATGGGAATAAGGGTCAAAGTAGTATGATGAGATGTATGCTTGAAAAACCATACCGATCGGGAGGATGGCCGGACTCTGGAAGAGCGCAGTGAAGAATGGTGTTGAAGTGGGTGTGATGGAATGATCAATTGGAACAGGCTTAGATGACGGGTCTTGCTCAGGGGGCGGCAAAGTTAGACATTGTCGTTCATACACAATCCCTGGTTTAAATCTTTTAGGAGTAGAATTTAACTAATCAAATTAGGAAGAACATGTATTTGTGGCAAAGACTCAACATAAGTAGAGAAGAATGATTGATTTTCAAAGAAAACAACATGACGAGAAATACGAAATTTGTTAGAGCATGGATCGTAACAAACATAACCTTTGTGTGAAATGCTATATCCCATTAATGTACATTTAACATATTGAGCATAAAGTTTATGACGTTCATGGGATGACAAATGGACAAAACAAACACAACCAAAAGTATGCATGTCAAGATAGTTGGGATGATGATGATAAAGACGATAATAAGGAGATGCAAAGTCCAAGACATGGGAAGGCAATCGATTAATTAAATAGACTATCGTACTTAAGGCTTCAACCCAAAATGTAGATGGAACAGAAGATTCAAGCAATAAAGTTCTAACAACATCTAACAGGTGGCGATTTTTACGTTCAACAACACCATTTTGCTGAGGAGTATAAGGACAAGAGCATTGAAAAACAATTCCCTTGTTTTGAAGAAATTCATGAAATTTGTGAGACATATATTTGCCACCCGAATTTGATCTTAGCACTTTGATTCTTGAAGAAAATTGAGTCTCAACATAGGCGACAAATTTTTGAAAGACATAAAGTACCTCAGATTTAGAACAAAGAAAATAAATCCAGGTATATTTGTTGTAATCGTCAATGATTGTCATAAAGTATTTATATTTGGCATGAGATATAATAGGAGTAATGCCCCACACATCACTATGGATCGAATCGAAACAACTTTCAATACGACTATTGTGAGAAGGAAAAGAAAGAGACTTACTCTTACCTAGTTTGCATCCCAGACGTCCCAACATTGAGATGAGAGAAAATTGATCTTTATTACCCGAGAAACGGGTTGACTCGTAAGATAAAACAACGAGTTAGGATGACCTAAATGTTTGTACCATACTTCCTCACATTATTGCAAGCTTCTAGAAACAACAAATTAAAAATGGGGAAAAAGTGCAAAGGAAACAATCGTCAACTTTGGAGGCCCCTTCGGCGTGTATTTTCCCGACACGATCTGCACAATACAACCATCACGAAAATCGAACATCATAGTTATTATCAGCGAATTGTACTTACTAAAATGAAAGTCTAGTAGAAGCTTCCAGAAGATACAAAGACATTTTTAACGAAAATTGATGTCTAATGGCATGAATAGGTAGCGGTACCATTAGCAATGAATATTGGTTTAAAGCGTAGTAATACGAACATTACTAAGAGTGTTGGAGGAGCTAGTCATATGATTAGATGCACTCGAATCAACAAGCCAAAATGAAGATGGTAAATCACCCTTACCTTGAAGCCCTAAGGCTGAAAAGGCTGAAATAATCATCTGTTGAACCATTTCAGGAGTAAGTGCTGATTTGTCAACAGCTACAGGACCAACAACAGCCTGATTACCAACAACAGCTTGGTTAACATTAGCTTGGCGATTCTGAGGATGAGTAGGGCAGTCTTTGATAATGTGCCCAGGCTTCTTGCAATAGTTGCAAGATTTCTTTGCACAGTGAGCATCAATATGTCCGTATTCCTTGTAGGAATAGCATTGAACTGGTTGCATATTTCTGACCTTACCTCTCCCATGAGCTGCATAAGCAACTGCATTATCGGGTATGCTGTTTTGTTGGAGAGTAGTTTGTGTTGCAATGCGCTGCTCTTCACGAAGTAATTCACCAAAGCACGCATCCAAAGAAGGTGTATTTCTTTGGTCAAACACTAAACTGTGCATAAAAGATGGTCCTTCAACTCTATTCGAACTTTGGTGATTACAAAGCTACTTTGCAGTGAGATTGGTGCTGCTGTACAGTCTGTTTGGGCAGCTTTGAGGGTTGGGTGGTGTATTTGGGACTGTTTTTTTGTTTAGTCTTTTAGCAGGTTGATTGTGGTTTCTTTGGGGTTAGTTTTTGTATATTTTTTTTTTTGGTTTGCCGTGGGCTTCTTTGTGAGGTTTGGTTTGATTTCTTGTACTCCCTTGAGTTGCTACTTTGGCAGCTCATTTTTTGAATATATTGAACCTTATAAAAAATTAAAAAGAAAAAAAAATCATTCCAGATTCTTCACCTTCCTCCTGGTTCTGAATTGAAAACTTTAAATAACTATGAGGATTTGCTTCTAGGTTTTATGGGCTTAGCTTTATAGATATATTGAGCTTCCTTCCTGTATATCATAATAAATCCTATTTGGACATGTTTATGAAACCATCTTTGTCCTCTTACTCTAATTTTACTGTCAATGGGGTCTCTCTTTGTTATCTCTCACATGTTGTATTTATTTTTATTTCTTTCTATGACCCAGAAGCACCTTCTCTGTTATCTCTCACAATGGAAACATCCTATTGTGGGTTTGCATAGTTTTGGCATGCCTGCTGGCCATCAATCACAAGATGCAATCTCTCTGTGCTGTTACCACGCTGCCATCATGAAATCAAATATTGGTGTCAATGTTAGGTTCATATGTTGGTGGGTCAAAATTATCCATAAAAAAAATGTTGGTGGGTCAAAATTATCCATAAAAAAAATGTTGGTGGGTTCAAAATCAGGATGCTTTCAATACATTAGTCTGTGTGGATTCATTTCTTCAGAATTGGGAAATCGTGGTATAATCAGTTGGGGAGAAATCAAACTTTTCAAAGGACCCTTACTCTTTAGTTGGAATATAGCTTTGTGGTAGGACGAGCAGAAAGCATTCTTGATGGCTTTGTTGTACCTACTTTGGTGTGTTACTTGTATATGGAAAGAGCAGTGTATTAGGATCTTTGAAGGCTTGAAGTGCTATAAGATGACTTTGAAGTACTTATTTCTTTAATCTGATAAAAAAAAGTACATAATTCTTTAGTTGGTTTGAGGCTGCTGGGGGGTTGATAGCTTGTCATTTTAAGATCTGTAAAGTCAGACAGTTTCATGATCTCAAAGATTGGAGTCCTTATGGTCTAGGATTTATAGGCGACTTGAGTGTTACTAAATTATTACAAAGGCTTTATCTGGCACCAAAATATTCTTGCTCATTCTATATCCTGATTCTTAGGAGCCTTTATGCAATTCCCAATGAAAATGTACTTTTGAAGGGAAAGAGTAGTTGGTGAGTAATGATGTGTTTAGTTTTTGGAAGGCTTGTGATTGTGGTTTTCTACTATAGCTATAGTAATAAAGGAAGTTTGTCTTAGGATATATATTTTTTGGTAAGTAAAGAGAAATATATTAGAAAAGGACACTAAAGTTGCACCCAAATGAGAGTACAAGCGAGAAGAAGCTTACCCCTTCAACATGCAAAAAATAAAAGACCGCTATATAAAGCAGCCCCTCAATCATTTACATTCCATCCAATCAATAAACTCAATTAAGGTTGAAGGACCATCCTCTAGGATATAGAAACGAGTTCTCACCTGCTTTTTCTATCGAGCTGAGGGTGTTTGCCAAGGTGATTCGCTTGTTGTCTGTCGGTTTAGTTGCAGAATTTCTCACCGTGGTTGGTGATGAGTTTCCATCATGCGAATATATGAGTGATATATATATATATATATATATATATATATATATATATATATATATATATTTTCTAATGATTTAGCTGTAAGAGGCAATAGAGCCTAAGGTATTAAGGTTAGCAAAATTCATGATCTCTAGTAGCTTAAGTTTGAGTAGTTGATGACTAAAGACTCTTAATAGACATGTGCTGATCCAATCCTAAAGGGTAGCTCAGTTAGTATAATGCATTGAAGTGGGGTTATCCAATGGTCATTGGTTCGAGTCCCCTCAAAGCCACTAGAGGTTTACCCGGCCGTAACTTCAGGGTCTTGTGGGATTAGTCAAGTTGGCCGAGACATCCACGTTTATAAAAAAAAAAGGAAAAGGCAAAAAAAACAGGCATGTGCTGATCTAGAAAAACCTAACCTGTTCACGTATGTAACATTATGTTTTCTGGATGTCTTAAGTAAACCTTTAGACCCATCTAGCTTCACGCTGTGTTGCTTATTAGGAAACATATTCCACCATTCTTGTCTGAAGGATGCAAATGATCCATGCCAAGACAGTGAGAATAGATAATTGGAGGGATTATTTTTTTTTATTCTTTTCTTGTTTTGTTTGCTTAAGTGTTGTATAAGCTCTACTTTAAATGATATGTTCAAAAGGTGCAGATTGTGGTGTTTTGAACTCTATTTAGCTATTTTTCTGCCTACATATGGGGGTTACTTTCTCATGATAACACACTTGTTTTCTCCATTGATGACCAGGTTCCTTTGTGGTTCGTATAAAAGTCTGACGAGCATCTCAGCAGAAATTGAGGCTGAAATTTGGGTTTGAAGCATCTGTTATAAAAGTGGAGATTGATTCGTTTCTTTTTTCTTGTTTTTTAATATTTACTTCTATTTCCCAACAACAATATGATTCAAGGGTTCTGGGTGGTCGTCCCCCTCGAAATATATATATGTAGTTTGTTGCAGAGGAGCCTTTAGGTCAAAACTTCTGATACATATAATGAATGGGGTTGAAGGAACTGTTGGGGGTGAGTGGAATCTGCAATCACCATATAAGACATCTAATTTTTATCAGTTCTAAAATTCTTGTCCTTGATTTTTTAGAAGCAATAGTTTTTTTTTTCCTTTTTTTTGAAGAGAAAATAATCCTAGCGATATAAACATAGGGGTGGTTTGGTTCCTATTTTTGAAAACCTTTAGAACAATTTTTGAAAACATAGTAAACATTATTTTGATGTTTTCAGAATTTCTCATCGTTTTCTTAATTTAGTATTTTTCTTGTTTTTTTGAACAAAAAGAAAATGGGAATCAAACATGTTCTTTTTTGTTTTTCTTGTTTTGTAGAATAAAAACAGTTTTGAAAACAAACAGGCTCATTGGATTTAGTTTGGTTCTTGTTTTTTAAAACATATTTTGAAAATATAAAAAATGCAATTTTGGTGTTATTTACTTCCAACTTTTTGTCATGTAATTTAGTATTCTTGTTTCTGCATGTCTTTTTGGGATAAAAAGGGGAATAAAACGTATTCTACGTGTTTTTCTTGTTTTTTAAAACAAAAAATAGTTTTCAAAATTTGTAAAAAGGCTTTGGTTTCTGTTCTTGAAAATTGTCCTGAAAAACAGTTTTTAAGAATTGTTTTAAAGAATTGTTTTTAATTGTTTTCTGATGGAAAACAGGAGGAACAACTTTTAGTTGTTGTCTGAAAACCAATGTTTTGAAAACTACGCAATTTTGAAAATTGTTTAATACACATTGATTAATTATGGTTTTAGGTTAGTTTTAAAAAATTATTGTTTATCGATACAGATTTTAATAATAATTTGATAATTGTAATTTAGTGAATGTGAGTTTTAAAATACATGTGGATTCTAAAAATACTAGTTGGATGATTATTTTATATATTCTTTTTTTAAATTTGAATTATTTTGACATTAAACTATGCATCTACCCATATTAGTATCTTCAACGTTTGAAAATCGGACAATAAAAATGTCCTTTTTTTTTCTTTTTTTTTTAATTTCAAAATTTTCAAATCGGTTGAAAATAAGAAGGTGATTGTTTAACTTCAGAAGGATTCAAATTTAACCACGTGCAAAATATTACAGTTTACATCACATGAATTCGTTTCCTTGAAAAAGTGGTTATGAAGTGAATTGTATTCGTAATAAAAGAAATATACTTTTGACGTTTTGTAGTTTATTTTCTAATGTGATTTACTATTTCTCAGCAATTTATAATAATTAAAATATTATACATTCTTGGAACACTATCATGACTATATTAATAAATATGCTATATCAAATCATATCTCCCTCCTTTTTAAAAAAGAATTTCATTTATTTTTCTTAAAACTATTTTAATGAAGCTGTAAAAAACTATTGTTATGATATATTTGGACAAACAAAATGAAAATACATTGTAACTATATTGATGGAGTGATCGTTATGTCTGACTCATATGATAGGTTGTTTAACGTTTCCCAAAAAAGAATACATAAGGAGGGGTCCGGATTCCAATTCTAACTAAATTAGGTGTAAAAAAGATGAAAATACTTTGAAACAATAAATAAAATAATATTTTCTTATTTAGTGCAATCTAAATACCTTTCGATTAAAAACTGATTTAATTTTTTTTTGAAAAGAGTAGATTTAATTTGTTGTGATTTATTTTTATTTATTTTATTATAGGCTTTTAGTAACAACAGTACCGGCTTATATATCTAATTTAAGTAGTAGGAGGTCGTAGATTATTCATTGATAAAACATACAAACAAAATAGGGAAGGGGGTCCTAATTGTAGTTCCAATGAGATAGTTTACTACTTTGAAACTATAATGGGTTCGATTGGGAAAACTTATCTAATGTTTATTTGAGCTTATCTTATCACATAAGTACTTTTGATAAAAGTTGTAAATATTTGAAAGAGTTTATAAAAATAGTTACCATATAAGCCATTTTTAGTTTATTTCAATAAGCTTCATTGAGAAGCTTATCAAAATACGAAAAACTAAAACTAGTCATCTTAATGACAAAAATGTAATTTTGAAAAATAATGAAAAAATAGAAAACAACTTCCGAAAAATAATGAAAATAATAGGTAATTTTTTTTCAAATTATATAAAAAAGGATTTTTTTGCTTGAAAAATAATGAAGAAAACAAATTTTTTGAAAAATAGAAATAGGTCACGAAAATTATGTAAAAAATAGATAAATTTATAGAAAAAATAATGTAAAAATTCTAAAAAATAGAAAACAACCTGAAAATTTACGTAAAAATAATTAGAATTTTTTGGAAAAAAATAGGAAAAAAAATTATGACATATAATTAAAAAATAGAGAAATTTTTTTTTTTATTAGAGTAAATGAAAAGAATGATATTGATGAGTGACTTTCTTGATTTTTATAATTTGGGTTGAGATCCATGAGTGTTTATTTTGTTTTGAACTTAGAATTTTTGGCGATGATTGGGAAACACTAATAATATTTGATTTTTATGTTTGATATTGTTTCCTTGCATTTGTATTTTATTATTAGATAAAAACTATCATGATATTAGCAGATATGTAATTTTTATTTATATTAGGTAAGGTATGTCAGCCAAAAACCCATGCACTCAAGAGCCTTGAAAAGTTTTTGCCTCTAAGCTCCTTGCACACTTAAATAGCTATGAGTTGAGAAGGTTATGTCAGCGTTAATTATAGAAAACATCTAAATTAAAGATTTTAATAAAGAAAAAAAACCAATAATATTTTAATTTTTATAATCTCTTTGATGCATATAAAACAAAAGTGAAGCGGAGAATACGATTCATTAGTTATTTTTTATATTAGAGATTATGTAAAACCCGGGAAAAAAATTCAATTTTAAAAAACTTAAAGCAGGTAATTTGCAGCTATAGTACATGTAAATAAAATTTTCTAGATTTGGATAATGACTTGAGACTCTTATTTATGAATTTGTCTTCTGAAATCTAGTTACCCGGTCAATTCAATATGATCGGAATTCGCGTTTTAAGCTTAGCGAATGTCGAGTGACACATGGGGTGACATCATAGCATGACTAGGAAATTTCATACATGGCCTTTATGGGAGGAATGACATATGACATGAGAGCCATATGATGTAGAGAGTACCACCTAAAATATGTGTCCATGTGACACATGGACCATGGAAAAGGTGACACATGGCAAGATGAATAGTAGAGTGAGATGAAGCTTCCTCTCACTTGAAGGAAAAAAAAAAAAAAAAGGTGGGTAAGGTGAAAAAAAAAAAAAAGATGAAAGGAAAAAGCAAAGGGGGAAAAGAAAAAAAAATACTAAAAATGAGGGAGAGTGTGAGAGACAGAGGGAAAAGAGATAGTGAGAGAGGAGAAAAAAAAAAAGAACGATACTTCCCTTCACGATCTTTGGCGAATCGGCAGTTGAAACGTGTCAAGCCAAGAGACAAAGTTGGTCCACGCGACGAGATTCTGGCGATGGGTACAAAACTGCGGAACTTTCATCGGCGTTCCAAAGGTAAAGAGTTTCTCATATCTGGTTATTTCTTGCCTAGTGGCCATGTAAAGGGCCATTTGAACTCAACTAATCTTAGGGCTATATTTATTAATTGTCAATGACCGGACCTAGTGTTTCGAGACATAAATTCTGGACCTCTTAGCTACCCGTGTGTAGCTTTGGTTACGATTGGGCATGGCTGGGCATCCAGCCTGCCTGTAGCCATGGTTGATCAGTCCCGGGACCGAACCAGGACTGTTTGTGGTTTGGGTTGGCCGAGTGTTGGTCGTGGGTGTAGCGCTTGGTTTTGGGGTTTGAACAATTTTCGCACACTTATGCGAATCGGCAGCTTCGACTTCAGAAGACCATAACTTTCTCGTTTGAACTCCGATATGTGTGTTCTTGAACTCTACGAAAAGATATTTCAGTCTAGAATTTAACCATATGCTAGTGAATGACATTTGGTGCTCACAATTTCGAGTGTTTTCCTGTTCTTGTCAAAAATTGATGTGTGGATTGTTTTGTGAGCATTACTTATGCCATAATTGATAAATGGTACCAAGTTATCCTTGCTTGTATGATTGATATTTGGTGTTGATATACGCTTGAGATGCATGAAAAGTGAATAACATGTCCATTGTATTGTGAAGCATGTTGAGATATACGTGTTAGACATATGAAAATTAAATGAAAATAATTATATATATTAAATATGATTATCCATGATCAGCGTAAAGTATGATTTTGAAGCGTTGCATGTGGCATTTATTATTTTGTGCATGTAGCATGAGATACATCTGATGACAATTGCATTGCATTTATACACGGGACATCGCATGACATGGGTATAGGTACATCATAAGATCGACGTGTGTTTGGTGTTGATGGTACATGTCGTAGGTACATGGTAGATCGACACTATGTTTGATGTTCGATGAGTGAGCTCGGTAAGAATGGGGACAAAGTCAAAAATGATTTCATGGTTGCATAAAGAAAAGGAAATGAAAAATACTTGTGTTGGGTACTTAGCAAGAGTAGGGATAGATCTCTCCCTTTGGTGAAAACCGGTGTCTTGGTTGGGCGGCGTGTATGCATGGTAAGAGGTGGCGAAAGTATCGGAAGGCATGAGGCTTTGTGGTGAGACCTGTTACAACTACAACAAAAAACACGCGGGACTTGGTAAAAACCAGTGAATATCAAAGTTTGTCCAATGAATTTTGACTTATAAAATAAAAAGCTTTTATTTTGGAAAAATGGTCATTGTTGGAACATAAATGACAGTTTTTACTCTTGGCATATGCATGTGTGAGGGAGTTGGTGAGGACTCGAGATATGAGACAGGGGAGAATTAATTCTCATCAGTGACAATAGACATTTGAGTAGATGTGTATGTTTGCACTACTTAGATGTGTGTGAAATGACATTTAGGCTGTGTGTACTTAGGTGGGGTATGAGATTTATTCATAATGGCGTTGCTCGCGTCGTAGAAACAGCATTTCAAGTATGGGGCCAGTCTTGGAGGAAACCTTCGATAGAGGCCTCAGTGTAGAAAAAACTGGGATTAATAGCTTTGGTAGTTATCCCCAACGATATAGCCATAATAATGTTTTGTATAAGAGTGTTGTAATAAACTCTTTTTTACTATTGTGATATAGTTGTATATTGAGGATATGAACATATGGATACTGTGTGATGTCCCCATACATTGAAACTACTGGACTGAGTTGCTTAGATATCTTTGACCTTAAAAGTTGTATATTAGGTAAAGGTTCTTCAAGACCTGAGAGACTCTTTGATTTTGTGAAAATATGGATCCTAGATAAATGAGACACAACAGGTGTGGTATCAGGTTATCTTAAAATCGCATAATTTTTGTACATTTGTTAAGGACCCACAGGGTTTTGAAAGTGTGTCACTGAGACCACGGATTAATAAATAAATGCTTTGAATATGTATTGACTTTACTTTTTATTTTGTTTTTTGAATCATGGTTTCATATTACTTATCATATATATATATCTCTTATCTTATACTGCTCTCATATATATATATATAAATACTTTAATTTTATAAATGTATGATGATGATATTTTATTATTTAATTATTATAGGAAGTATTTATATATAATAATAATATCAAAACACCTTAAAATGAAATATATATGAAAATGTTTTAAAATATATGTAAGTCTAAATAGTTTATTAAATAAAATATTTATTACGCAGAGCTCTCATTTAATAAATTCTTATAAAATAAATGACACTTAAAATTGTTTGCAGGGCAATGTATTAAAAGAATAAAATAAAGACGGTACCAAAAAAGCTGATTTGTTTTAATCAAAATTTGAATATTTTCCCCAAAAAAAAATTTAATTTGAATATTTTAAAATTTGAAATTTGTCAAAATAACTTCAATTACACAATCGTACGGCTACAACTGCGTCAGCGCTTCAATCTTATAAAGATGATGAATTTTCGGCCGTAGATTTCCTCAGCGCACCTAAAGGTACTTTTATTTCCCGCTATTGTTAATTTGTTTGTCTCCCCACATATCTGTAATAACTAGGGTTTTGAATTCTGACACTGGTTAGGGTTCTCAATTCCATACCCTTTCGAGGTTGCAGGGTTTAAAGTTTGTTCTATGCGTAATCTAGGGTTTGGTTGGAATTGATTTTCTAGGGTTTCGCTTCATAATCAATGTCCACTCTTGATCAAATATCCTCAAACCTCCAATTTGCTGAAGCAAAGAAACACGACCTCAAAAAATCGTTCGAGGATCTTCAATCTCACTCTTCTTCTGTAGCATCGCTAACTCTTCAATGGGAGGAACTCCACACGCACTTCGATTCGATCCAGTCCTCAATTGAACGCCAATTCGAACGCCTCGAGTCCAAGGAACTACAACTCCGTACACTCGAAATCGCCCTTGATAGGGCCTTGCGCTAAAGAACTCGGGCTGAAAGGAATAGCGAGTTAGGTCGACCCGTTGTTCAATCGCAAGTTAAGTCCGAGCCACCAGAGGATGTTCCCGTAAACAGTGGAACTAATAGGTCTTCCAGGAATGCTACTCTTCGATTCTATGTGACTATGGATGGGAGAAACTTGCAGTTATTTTTGAATAAGAATGCCTGCAATCATGGGAAGATGGGAAACGAGGTTTTTGCGGCGCTACGGATGTCAGCAGATCCAGCAAAGCTGGTTTTGGATGCCATGGAAGGGTTTGTCATATTCCAGGAGATGGGGTTGTGGAACTGAAGGACTACTGTGAGGAGGTTATTATTTTTTACTTGAGCAATTGACGAGGGTTGGGCCACCCATTACGCCACAGGTTAGAGAAGATGCAGCGAGATTGGCCCACGAGTGGAAGGCCAAGATGGGAGTGGAGGTGGGGGATTCTTTGGAGCTTCTAGGGTTTCTGTGGCTTTTGGTTGCTTATAAGGTTTAACCCAGTTTTGATAAGAATGAAATTCAGGGAAAAACTTAGATCATTGCATTTCAGGCATATAGAGGCTAATGAGGTTGGGTCGTGTGCTCTGGGTTGACAAACCTTGGAGCTGGTGAGTTTTTCTGAAATAGCTCTCTTTTTCTCAATAGCTTGACTGTACAGTACTCCTTTTCTCTTTCTCTCATTAGATTTTTATTCTAGTCTGCAAGCTTCTTGCTTGTAGCGGGTTTCAGTTTGTTAATAAGAAAAACATGGCGGTCATTTCTGTTACTTATTTCTCTCAAAGTCCCATATTGGCCTTTTTCTATAACATGTCCTTCACTATTAAATTGGCTGCTGCAGTAACGAGCAATGAAAGGGTAAATGCTTAGGACACCCTCAAAATGGAAACTGTGATAGAAACCAGCTTCTGCTAATAAAATGATTTACCTTTTTCTTGTCTAAAATAGTTCAATTGACTCTTCAGTATCTTACATAATCTCATATGTATATATAATATTTACCAACCAAAAAAACATAACACACATAACATGTGCTGCTTTCTTATGCCTATTCTAGACCATTTGGAAGGAGAGAAATAGGCTTTTAAAAATACTGAAATAGTCGATCTAGTGCTCTAACAATCATTTGCATATAAATTTTTAGGGTGGGTTTAGGTGCGTGTTAGGAGATTGTTCCTTGCCACGGTGGACTTTATTGATCAGTTAAACTCAATGTTCCCCTTGGAAAGCAGTTTGGAAAAGAACTTTTATCATGGATCAATTTGAAAGAAGATAGACCTTGGTGATACATATGAGAAGGAAATCCCTTGCTAGTTGACAAATCACAAATGTTAAAAAGTAATTTCCTTTTGCTATAAACTTTCTTGGTTTTTGGGTATGAATATTGATGCTAAAAATTTATATGTAACACATCTATTGCTTATTGATTGTTTCATGTTCCACTTTTTCTAGGGGGTAGCATCCTTCTTTCCCAAGTATTGACAACTCAATCTACACCCAAAACTTGAGGTAAAGAATACGGTTAGCTTCTTACTGTGAGACCACAGCTGACTTAACTTTTATGCATCAATATGGATGTGAAAGGTTTGAGGTTGTTTCTAAATAATTGTCTTGAAGGGCATGGATTCAATTTGGTTGCGAGGAGTTTTATCATGTGCTCTTCAATTGGCACCAGATCCGGCCAAACTTGTTGTGGATATATTGCAGGTTTTTGATGATCCTAGATCAGAGCTAAATAAGGGCTTCAAGATTGGTGTTGTTCAAAAGAGTTGCATTCTTCTGTTGAAACAGTTATTTGAATATACCACCATAGTGAACCTCATGTAAAAAAGTGGCAATGAAGCTTGCAGTTGATTGGAAAGAGAAATTTTTAAAAAAATTATGAGTTCCACACAGAAGGTTTAGGTTTCTATCTGCTTTTAGCTGTATAGCCAGTTGACTTATCTTCTGCTGATCCAGATAGGCTTCTTGGTCTTTTGATGAATATGGATCATAGTAAGAAGCTTAAACTGACTTCCCTGATTGTAACAAGTCCCTTTGGTTTGGCAGACAAGATTCCTGTTAAAGTAAAGCCCTTCTCTTTCTCTCTTCTCTACTTTCTCCTTATGCACACACACACACATAGCTACTGATTCAGTGCTCTGTACCTTTTAATACTAAAGCTACATTTTGAGAAAACTGAAGTTTCATCATTTTATAACTTAATTCGTTTCCACCAATTCATTTGCATGCCTTCCCATTATTTATTTCAGAACCCTATTATTTATTTCCCTTTCTGTTCCCATTATTCATTTCCATCTGTTAATATAAAGTGGAATCTTTGGCATACTCCTTGAGGGTGATTTTTCAGGAGATGTAGAAAGTTAGAATCCCTCACAGGAAGCCTTTCCAGGGGGCAGCCCTTCACCTATGATGGTATTCTAACAGGTGAAATGTGCAAGTGGCCTGTTTTGTGGATCTATTGTACAAATATTATAGAAAACTTGATTGATGTAATAAGGTCTTCTTGTGGTTAAGAGGTGCAAAGTGCAGATAGGAATGAGAATTCTTTTTGAGAAGACTTTCTTTATCATCGATCTGTTTGGTTGCTTTTTGATTGGAGTGAATGAGTTTGTATGCAAAGCTAGTAGAGCCAGACCCGAAGATTATCATTATATGAAGAACAGTCTTGTCATGGTCAATTGGTTCCACATGTTAAGCATAGTTCCCATGGCATCATTACATTGTTTTTGTTTGGCAAAATAATTGTAGGATGCTACTTTTTGAGTTTAGGACTTTGCTTTGGGTGTCCCAGAAGCAATAATGTGAGGACTTTAGAAATCAATTTATTGTACTTAACAAAAAAAAAAAAAAAAACGAAATCAATTTGTTGTACCTGTTTTTGCATCGAAAGGTCAGGTGGTTCGCTTATAGTAAGACTTGTAGTGGAAGAATAAACTCCCAGCCAACAATATGCCACATTAATATCCTATTGAGATTGAGGGATTCCCCCATATCTTTGTTTTTTTTTTAAATCCCCCATATCTAGCTTATTTCTGTGTCTTATAATTCCACATATCTTTTTTTTTTCTTTTCCATAGAAACTACTTGAGAAGCATTTTGGGAGAAAAAAAATATTATTTTGGATCGTTTAAAAAGGAGTTGGGAGTCTTCCAAATAGATTTTACTTGTGCAAGGTTGAGGAGGAATTTATGAACCACATTTTTCTTCATTAACCTAAGGGGAGCATGGGATGACACCTTATTTTTAGCTATTTTTATGTTCAATGAATGATGCTGTTTTCATTTAAAGATGCCCTCATTGATTTGCAGGGTACTTTTGTTAGGAAGAAAAAGCAGGCTTGGAATGCAAAGTTCATGTGTACCTCATTTTTGACCTTGTATACTTTGTGCATATACTCCATGTGTACATTCTTTTCTTAATACAATTTTATTTACTTATCAGAAAAAAAAAGAAAAGAAATTCCCTTTCATCAATAATAAGTGGAAGAGATGTAGACATACAGACTTTCCCGTGGCTTTCTCCTCCAACTATAGACACCCACCTTTTTCCTGCTCTTTATGAATCTGACTCCCTGACCCAATTTTTTGGCTCGAGTCTAAAGGTTCCTTTGGAAGTTAGGGCCTTCGTGTAGTTGGTGGTAAATAAGGAAGTTAGTTGCTCATGAATTTGTTTCACCTCTCTGAAAAGGCCTTGACCTTCATAATTTGCTTTTCCTTCGATACAGGGGGTAATAAGTTGCCAGCTGTTTCTTCTCACTTTTCATTTGTTTGGTGGCTTGGATGAACTGTGAGGTTGTTTGCTTGAGACTGGTATTAAATTTATTCAGGCTGCTCCTTGAGGCATTTGTCATCTCTTTGCTAAATTTAGGAAGAGCCTAGGAGTAGCCCTGCATGAAGGACCATCTTGGCACAGTGGGTTATCTGGCTGGAGGGGTAATACTATGATCTTTAGGACAACCAGAATAAATGAAGATTCTAGAAAAACTTGTTACTGCTCTATTTCTTTGAATGTGCCAAAATTTATAGATTCTAGGGCTTCACCTTTAGCATTCTTTCACTAGATTAGTCATTGTGTTTAATTAGCCATTTCTTATTTTATTTCTTGTGCTCTTCTGTAAGGATTTCTGCATCATAAAACATAATATATATAATACTTTTCACCTATACAACACATGGTCAATTTGTTTTCTGGGTCTCCTTTGGTGCATATTGATGAGAGCTGAACTTTTTGTTGCACATGTGACAGAATATATCCAAGATCTCATAGAAAAGAATCTGTTGAGTGATGCTATTCGATATATTCATACACTTGAGTTGGTTGACAAGTTTCCACCAGTGCCCATCTTGAAATCCTACTTAAATGATTCAAAGTGGAGAACATTCAAAAACAAAGAGAGCATGCATTTGGGAGAGGTAAATTTGGATGAGCCTTTGTTACAATTCCACTCTAGTGATCATCCACAAGAGGCCCTGGTGACGATCGCATCTCTTTTTCTTTTCAGCATTCACAGGATAATGTCTTGAACGAAAATAACACTCTGAGGAAGTACTCAGCTGCATTACAGAACACCACCTCGAGTCTGAATACCCGCCGGGGGACCTAGAAAAACGTATTGAGCAGCTGAAAAAGAGGATGGAATACAGGAAGGCATTCGAAGAAAGATTTCGTGAGTGGCTGAAAAGAAAAAGGAGGACCAAAAACAATATCAAGTTGTTCCCAAACCACAACAGCCCCAGCAGGCCATTGCTGATCCTCAACTGCCAAACCAGAATGACCCTGAACCTCAACCGCCACTGTAGTGCCTCTAGACTCCTCAACCATCACAGCAGTGTGTCCTGAATCTCAACTGCAGCAGCAGAGCGTCCCCCGAAATTCAGATGCCAGATCAAAATGCCCTCACCTCCAATGTTCACGGAGTTGTCATGCCACAACTGCCACAGGAGAGCTTCCTGGCGCCACAAATGATGGGGAGACTGTCCCAAGTCAGAACCACCCACAACAGAGTGACTTACGAGAACTCTGATCTCAGCAACCATCACAGCTGGTTGAACTCAAGCCTCAAGAGCCAGAGATCACCAACATGGCCCAAACCTCAACGTCACCACAGCAGAGTGAGGCAGAATAAGCGGCCCCGGACGGCTATATCAGCAGAAGCTGCCCCTCATCCTCCCGCTTATTTTGGTGCTACTCCCACTGCTCACCCCATGCAATGGCCTCCTGAGTACCCAGTAGGCTATGTAATCTATCAACCTCCACCATACTTGAACATGTCTGCAGGACATTATAGACCTCCAGGCTTGCCTCCTGTAAGCGCTAATGGTGTTGCTGCTAATGAGTTTAGTAGGCCATACGGTCCGGTGGGAACCCTCAATTTCCAGGTCACCGCAAACCCTAAAAATGCATTTTCAGTTATCCCAGGGTGAAACTCTGGGTTCTAGAGGTTGGTTTTTTTAAAGCTCCTTTCTAGAGGTTGTTGTATGGTGCTTCCCAAGGTGACAATAGGTCCCCCAAGCAATAGAAGCCATGTCCATGTTGATGTACATTTTTGTTGATTCAAATATCCTACCTTATCAATTTTGACCATGGGAGGGTTGTTCTAGGATAGATATTATGATAATTAGAGGGATTTAGGAAGGTGAGATCCTGCTGTTGAAGGTTATTGACATCTCTCTCTTTCTATTGACGGACACAGATTTTGCCAATCTTATTGCCATTCCCATTCCCGTTCCCATTCCTGTTCCCATTCCTCACGATTTTGTTAATGTTACAATGATGGAAATTTTTTCCTCCTCTTGGGTCCTGTACTGAGTTGGCGTCAAGATCGAAGAGACAGTAGGTTGGTAGATATGCGGTTGGTCGAACACCGGGGTGAGAAAAAAGAATAATAATAGTGCAAAATATAAAATATAGGTGGGTGATAGTATTAATTGGAGTTGATTCAAAGGGCATATTATTATTATTTTAATTGTTATTAGCATTAATTATATAATTGATGTTTCAACTTTTTTAACTTTTTTTAATTTTATTTTGGTGTTTGAACTTTATTTTTGTTCAATATTTTTGTTCAATCAAGTGTTTGAATTTTTAATTTTTGTTCATAATCATATGTTTGTTTTATGACTTTATTTTTGTTCAATCAAGTGTTTGAATTCTTAATTTTTATTCTACGATCAAATGTTTAACCAATCTATCAGTTTATTAAGATGCGATTTTTGGTAAGTGGATCCATACATATTTCAAAACATATCATGTGAGCATTTATGCTTTTAACCCACTTGAATTGCTATGTTTGTTGCTGACTGTATTTGTTATTATAAAAACAAAAATTATTAAAATGTATTTGATGGTTGAGATAAAAATAGAAGTTTTCTCAACAAAAGAAAAATAACATTTTAGAAAAAACAACTTTTGATATCTTTTATTTTTAATCATTTTCTAATTGTTATGTGAAAATAAAAAATAATTATATATGAATAATCAGTTTCTTAATTTTTATCCACAATCAAATGTTTGCTTTCCAATCTATCAAAGTTTATTAAGATGCAAATTTTTGGTAAAAATTGGATCCATACGATATTTCAAAACATATCGTATATTTGAACCTAAGCTCTTAACCGCTTGAATTATGTTTTATTAACCTGTATATTTGTTATTAAAGAACAAAATTGATAAAATGTGTTGAGTATCGATTTGAGATAAAAATGAAAGTTTTTTCTCAAAAAAAGAAAATATAACATTTTTTAGAAAAAACAACTTTTAATTATCTTTATTTTTAATCATTTTCTAACTGTTATGTGAAAATAAAAAAATAATTATATATGAATAATTAAAAGTAAAACAGGTTATATTAATATTATTTTTAAAATAGTTAAATTTTACATTTGCAATAATGAATAATAAGCAGAATATAGCTGATAAGAACAAATTTGAATACTCTAATGAAAAGGGATAGCAAAACCATCGATGAAACGATCATGTTGTGGAATTGAGAGGAATCATTTATATAATTTTCATCTTCATTATTTGATATGAGGTGCGAATGTTATATTATTGTGTGTGTATGTATCAAAACTTGTATGAATGTAATTTCTTTTTAATTATGAGTTTGGGAATTTATGTTTTTTATGATATTTAGTTCTTATCTTGTAGTAATTTTGAAATTTGAGTGTATGTAAATTTTTTTTTTTTTATATTTTTGTGTTTATAAATTTGGATAAATAAAAGAAACTGTTTTGATTGTTGATATTTTAGTTAACGATATAACATTTTTTTGACTTTCATAACATATAATGATTCATTTTTAAATTTTTTTAAATTTTAAGAAAAATATTTTTTATTTTAATTTGGAAAGTGAATTATTTAGAAATCTATCCTCAAATATTGAACTAATTCCAGAACATTGCGTTAAAAATGCAAATAAGTTATTCCATAACACTTTTTTTAAATATGATTAAGTTAAAGAAGAGAATGAGCGAAAGAAACTTACAAATTCGATTAAAAGATAATTCACAATAATCCTAAAAGCAATTTTTCTAACATTCCTAAGTCACAAAATATTTGAATTAATATTATAAATACATTTCTTAGTTACATATTTATAAATATGATAAGAATTGTAAATATTTAGATTATGAAAAAGTCTTAAGTATCCTCATTAGCTGAATTATTGAATTAGGTGAATTATTATTATTATTTTATTATAACAATCTATAATAATTTTGAAATCCCTTTTAATCTCTAGGTTTATAAATTCATCATAAGTTGTAGCTAGAACATCATCCCTTGAGTTATACATTGGTATTAATTATAGAAACATTTAGGAGACACTTGAAAGCATTTATGTCCTCATTAGTAGGATAACGTCAATCATATAATGTAAATCTCGCTCGGTTTGAAAATAGCGATGACATTTTAGAAAGTTTGTTTATTTTATTTATCTATCGTTTAAAAATCAAAGAAATAATTTATTACTTTTCTAATTTTTTACCCTTATTCTATTAAGTCCTCATTAATTCATTTTCAATTTCTAAGTTATTTCAACAAGTGCGAAACATTTTTACACCTTCCCAATATGGATTACTAATAATTGTAACATTATGATCATAGCACTATAAATTTGTTTTGAAAAAAAAATTTATCTCCAACAAAAAAATGGAGAGGTAAAAGATATATAGATTTAGTTTTATAATGTATTTAATACAAAATCCCAGTATGTTATTAATTTATGGCAAAAAGAAAATTGTTAAATATTTGACTTGAATTTTTATAGATCCTTTGGGTTGATTTGAACAAGTTTCCTGGAGAAGGAGAAGAAGCTTTTAAGGAAAGAGAAATTTAAAAAATAGTTAGTATCCTATTAAAAATTTATCTTTCTAATTTTTGTCAGAATAAGCCCGTTGACATTGCGCTATACATTTTCAAGCGAGTTGTTGTTTTAACCCTCATGATTATACCATTGGTTTATACACAATTTTGGTGAAATAAAATTATCTATAATTTTGAGTTGAAATTTTGGAACAAAAAATTCATATTAAAAAAGAACAAAAAATGCCAGATTTTTTGGAAGAAAGACAATAAACTGAAAATGATCTAACATGATCGAAAATTATGGAGAAACCACTAAGGGAAGAGACAAGGAACACAGGAAATTGATGAATTGTGTATTTGAAGTGTGATTAGGCCTATTTATAGGCTTATAGTGAAGGTCAAAACGCTACATAAATGATACATTGGTGATGGCACATAATGAATAACATTGTAATCATCTTATAATAAGTGATCACCATGTCAGTGTGTTATTATGGTCATTCAAATCCAATATTTATAACGCCAGCAGACCAATATAACATTAAGGGCCTCTTTAGGAAAAGCCCGATTGGGACAAAAACAGTGAAGGAAAGAAATCACGTGTCTTTGAAAGTATATTGCCTGTTCCAAAACCTTATTAGGAAAAACCCAGTAGGACAAAAACCTAGTGAAGGAAAAATCGGTATACTTTGAGTATTAAACTCCCACGATGTCTTAATATCTCGAGTGTGGAGATCATTGAATACCCTCATTCAAATTTAACATAGAAATTTTTTGAAATTAAGTAGCGGTATTACCTTAGTGAATAAATCTACGGGATTATCACTAGACTGATTTGTTCTATATCAATCTCACCATTGTTTTGACTCATTAAAGTATAAAGAACTTTGGAGAAGCTCATGCTTTGTTCGGTCTCCTTTGATGTATCTTGCCTTTGAGTTGTGCAATACAGGCGGCATTATCTTCATATAATGTTGTTGTTGTGTTTGAAATAGAAGACCACTAGAGTCATGAATATGTTGAATCATGGTCTTAGCACATACCTCCCAACCTCATGTATTGCTAATAACTACGAATAATTTGGAGGGGTTTGCCTTGTGACAGCAGGGATCTCCAGAGATAGCGGTATTACCTAAGTAAATCATATCTGATTTGTGATCGAGCTTTATGGGGATCAAGGTATCTGCATCAGTATAAGTAATAATTATGGTTTTGTCACTTTAGAATAAGAGCCTCATATCACTTGTCCCCACGAAGGTATCTCAACAAATGTTTTACTCAGTTCAATGCCTGAGGTAAGTATTTGAGCTATATCTTTGCAAACAAGTTCCATTGAAAAAGAAGCTATGCTGCTGGCCTTGTATAATTTCAAGATACATTAGTGCTCAAATGGCACTTAAGTATGGTATTGGACCAAGGAGTTTCTCATTCTCTCTTCTTTTAGGACGAAATGGGTCTTTATTCACTTCAGTGATCTTACAATCATGGGGAGTTAAGGGGATGGGCTTTGTTACCATGTAAAGCGCTTGAGGACTTTTCAATATGTTGATTGATGGACAAAATCCCATTTGAAAAATGCTCTTCGTCTGCGAGGGCCGAAGCTGATATCTAGTCGTACTGAATCTTTTCATCTCAAATTCTTTCTTTTTAAATAATTAACGGAGTTTCTATAAGGCCTTTGGGGGTCCCTATTAGATTCAAATCATCATCTTTGCTATAATTGTCAAGCCGGAGAAAACACATTTTCTCGATAAATACACATGGACATATTGAATTATTTACATATCCTTCTCTTAATAAGTATGTACTCAAACGATTGTACCACATTCTACCAGATTGTTTAAGTCCATACAAAAGATCGTTGCAACTTTATTGAATACATACCAGTGGTTTGAAAGAATTTTTGCTTGAGCAGTAAATCCTTAGGGATTTTCATGTATATGTCACTATCTATGGATCCATACAAATATCTTTGACAACATCCATCAAATGCATTTTCTATTCATACGAGGCGCGAATGTATTAAATATCTAAGGTGATTGCATCCATTCTTGGTGAATATGTCTCCTCATAGTTACGTCTAGGGTCTTTGTGAAAAACCTTGCAACGAGAAGCAAACTTTATATCGTGCGATTTCATTATTTCATTTCTTTTTAATTTACAAAGACCCATCTATCAAACGGGCTTAACATTTTCAGGTGTTGGAACTACTGGTCCAAATACCTCCCTTTTAGCTAAACAATTCAGTTATACTGAAATTGCTTCTTTCCATTTTTCCCAATCTTATCGATTTCGACATTCATTTATAGTTTGTGGCTCCACGATCATCGTTATTTTGCATAATGCCCTTAGCCACTTGGAAAGAAAGCATTGCTAACAAGAGTATTTCTACGGTCCGTTTTTCTCCATGATTCCATATAATTTATAGGGATCTCTTCATTCATAGGGAATAATTGGTCGATTCACGACTACTCTTGTAATTGTTTCATTAACCCTTATAATGTTTAGCTCAAGAGGGGTTATTTGTATCGTAATAGGCTCTTTAGGAGCCAGGCTGCACATCAAAGCGTACTTTAGGAGTAAGCAACTTATTAGATTTTCTTTTCCTTGGAAAGAATCTTTAAGATCGATAGGTCTTCCACGTTTCGAGGCGTGGGGTTTTTAGATGTACTAGCAATAAGAACACCGAATCCCCTATAGGGATTTCAATGTGTGTTAATTGTGGCTAACAAGCTTGGAATGTGACTTTATGCTTTATTCCGATTAATTGAAAACATCACAGTAATTGGTCACACCAAGATCCTGTAAATGAAGGATTATTTGAACTTGTAGTTAGTTATTTCGTCTGAGGATCAAGATGCAACAATGATGAGTGTATTCCAAGTAATTTCACGCCATTTGTTTATAAATTGGTTTATCGCCCTAATGGTGGGAAACTTGAAGTTCATCAAAATGACAATCGCAAAGCGGCGATAAAAGATTCACATTCAAAGGCTTCCAGTGTGTATAATTGATGTAAGACGAAAACCTACATAAATACCTAATCTACGTTGAGGACCCATTTTGGAACGTTGGTTTGGAGGAATAGGGACATAAGAAGCGCACAACAAATACACGTAAATAGAAATATTTGGTTGGAACCGAAGCAATTTGTAAGGAGAGAAATCACTTGATCACCAATAGGGCGAAGGCATTATCAAGTTACCGACATGTAGTAGAGCATACTTTATTGAGATAAAGGCTAATTTAGTTCTTAAAGGTAATGGTCTAGCAATCCATTGCAAATGCATGAAAGATTCAGCTAGTCATTACGAGTATGTGTATAGTAGGGATATTTAATCTCTGCCCAATGACATGCAATGGTAAATGAAATACTTTAGAGAAGAAAATTCACGGCATTATCAAACGGATAGTTTTAATAGGATGATCGGAAAATGTGCTCGGAGTTTGATAATTTGTGCAAGTAAGCAGAGCAAAAGCAAGGTTTAATTAGAAGGCAAACATGAGACCAGCAGGTTGATGCATCCAACCAAAACATAAAATAACGAAATGGTCCACTAGATTTGGGTCAATAGGTCCACAAATGTATATCATGAATAAGTTCGAGAAATTGAGGTGGATCAGAATCGACTTTTAGAGAAGAAGGTCGAGTGATAAACTTTCCTTGGCACAAACAATAGGTTGCTTCAGTGATTGTGACTGATCTCTTGACCATTGGTCAAGAATGACCATTAGATTGATGAAATTATCGCCTAAGTATAAGTGCTGGATGACCAAGTCGTTCATGCCATGAAACGATGAGTGGTAGTGCGAACTTCGGGTTGAAGTATAAGATTCTTGATGTAATGGTGGTTAGATATAAACCACATTCTGGTATGAATTTTCGAGAATACATTTTGTGCCATCGCTGGTGAGTAATGAGAGAAATTCACTAGTGTCATCACTCATTGTTTCTAGATGAATATCAATTGAGAAGCGGGATATCCTTAAGGCAACTAAACAAGTGCGTTTGGATTGGAGTGGAATAAGGCGTCTTGAATAGTACCACTGGTAGAATAATAGTGGCTTTCACCGGGCCGTGATTAAGTTGACAAGACCGGAAATGTGTGATTAGAAGAGGCTGGCTAATGTTAATTGGGAAAGAAGCTCACTTATTTTACGCAAAATAGAATGAGTTGTAGCACGAGTCGGCCAAAAAGCAAAATATCTCGATATGATATTATTTCGAGGTGGCAAGCTAGGAGAGGCATCGTGTTGCTTCGAAGTTGCCCAGAAAAATAAGGTTTAGAAATTAAGAAAAATATTGAAACATATTGAAAGCTTCTGTGGAGAAATGGAATTACATAAGAAAGAAAGAACTAATCGAATTGACATGCCCGTCACCCGATTAGATGGGAAATATTTCCATTAGGTCCTGAAAATCGAAACATCAAAGTGGGGCAAATCCTTCTACTATCACCATTACCGCTCAAAGAAAATTGACTTCAATATCCTTGTCTTTGCCTTTGATTGATGCTTGATAGAGTTCAACCAAATGTTTGGCCGTACGACAGGTACGTGACCAATGACCCGTCATGCCGCATCTATAGCAAGCATTATCTTGTTGGGTTGGTACGATGTCCCAGTGGATGTTGCACACGTGGATTTGGGAGCTTTCCTTTATTTGGAATTGCTTTTCTTATTTTTTGAGGGACCATTATTCACGATTTCTAGAATTATCACCACGGCCACGCCCTCGACCACCGTGCGTCCTCGTCCTTTCCACCCCCTAGACGACATTTAAGTGCCACCCAATATTGTTATGGGGTGAGGCAAAGTAGCATTTGCTTCGGAAATGCTTTAAACCTGTGGGGCCGAGATTGATGATTTTGAAGCAAAAGCTCGTTGACTCTTTTCGACCCTGAGGACATACCGTCAGGTCCGGAATGTTGTCATTGTCTCACTGGCTAGCTGCTGGGGCACATTAGAGCGAAAATCAGTAAGTTTTTGAGCATATCCTCGCCGATTGATATTCTCCCCACCGAAGCTTTAGCTGCGAACTAATGCGAGAAATAAAGTCAGTGTATTCGCTAACGAGACTTAAAGTCTTGAAACGCCCGCCGTCGATAATCATATCTTGCTTTTAGGGAGTATCCGCTGTTTTAAGTGGTCATATCGGTCTTTTTTGACTACGCGGAGGACCAATGGGTCTTTTACTATAAGGTATTCATTCTTGAGACTCTCATCGAGATCATGGCGAAGAGGAAATTAAAGCTTTAGCGCGATTAACGAGGAGTGCACTATTATTTTCTTTGATAGTTTCTCCAGGTTTGAAGCATCTAAGTGTATTTCCACATCAAAATCCAGGGATAAGTAGTTGTTGCCAGAAATATCAGACAACAGATTGTTTGTGAGGTTAGGCCTTATTATGAAAATAATAGAAATAATAAATTAAGAAAATTTGTAAAAAAATATGATCAAAAATTTAACAAGAATAAATAAATAAATATAGATTTCTTGAGAGTCTAAAATAAATGACTTCCAATTTTCTTGGTATTATAATTTTGTAAAAATTATTCAGAATTTAAGAAGAGTGCCCAGAATTGAAAGAGTTTGTAAAATTCATCTAGGGTAAATTTGCAAAATGATTCTTGGAAATTCAAAGTGTATGATGGTGAGTTATAATTCTTTGAATAGAATTCTAAAATTCATGTTAAATTGAAAAGGTAATAAATGCTTAAAATGATACCATAGAGAAATAGAATAAAAAATAACAAAAAAAAAAAAGTATCACAATGGTAGAGTGTAAACAATAGTATGATGGAAGTTATTGGTTCGAATCCTAGGCTGAAGAGTAACAATAAACAAAATTTGGGCCGAAAAGTCATGTGAGTACCTGGAGTGGAGGCTTGAGTTTGAGCAAGTGTAATTTGAGAGCTAACTATCGCTTGGAGTAGAGGCGTCTTGATAGCGTATTGTAAATCGAAAATTAGAGAGAAATGAAGAGACGAGAATTGGAGGGGTCGATGATGTGCATTTCATGCGATTAGGCCTGGCCCATAGGCTTATGGTAGAAGGCCAAAAGCCTTTACATAAATGATATATTAATTGATGTACATATGATCGTTAATTGATTAATACGTAATGAATAACGTTATGTCGGCGTATATAATAAGTGATGTCGTAATACGGTGTGTTATTATGGTCAATTCAATCACGATATTTACTTATAAATGAGAATTTTTGGGAGAAGATAAAGACTTAATGAGAAAAAAAAGATAATTTATTCTTTTTTTTTGTGGATAGAGAATGTGTTTTATTAATATATGTGTAAAAAGCTTAAAAGACAGTTATTTCCAACTGGAGGGAGTAATAAGTAATAAGTAATAAGTGATGAAAATTTGGAAAAAGGAGCATTCTAAATAATAGAGCTTTCTAAGTAATAAGTAAAGGAGCTTTCCAACGACTCCAAAGTATAAAGACAATTTTATCGATTGGTTGTTTAAAAAATTTACAATGAGTTCTGTATTATAAGCTTTGATTGTTTTCTTTGAAGTTGTTCTTGTTCTGGACGGTGGGTGGGTTTTTGATAAATATATATTTTCAACAATGGGCGATGTTGGGATTTTGAAGAAGAAAACTATGATCTGCACTCCATTGATGGGGCAATCGGTGGAGCAGATGGTGAGTGAGATGAAGAAGGCGAAGGTGGAAGGCGCTGATTTGGTTGAGATGAGGCTGGACTATATAAACGACTTCCACCCTCAACGGGATCTTCAAATCATTCTAAGAAACAAGCCATTGCCGGTGATGGTCGTTTATCGGTAAAACTTACTCTCATACATTACATACATATACATACTTGTGTGATGAACTTGATTTACCTTACCATTAGAGTTGAAGGTAGCAGAATGTGAGCCATTTGCCAACTAAATTTTTGGAATGACAAGAAATTTAATTGCAGTGGGTTTCTTCGCTTCTCTAGATCCACATTTCTGTACCTTAGTTTCCTGATGCAGGCATTTTATTCTCATTTTGAGGCAAGGGTGTTTGATCAAAATGTGTGTGTTTGCAAAGTTAGGCTCTGTTTGGAACAAGAAAATTCTAGGAAAGAAAGAAACTCCAGTTTAGATTCTAGAAAAGTAAAAGGAAGGAAAAAATAATACTAAAGAAAATGATTTTCTTAAGTTTGGTTTTATCGGGGAAAATATAAGAGAAAATCAAATATAATTAAAATTTTTCATAATTTTACATTTTTTTTATATTCCTTCAAATTTTCTGTCTTTCCACTTTTCCTTTATATTTTCTTTCCTTAGTACTTTTCAAGGTTCTATTTGAAACCTGGAAAATACTAGGGAGAGGAAAAAATGCTAAAGAAAATGATTTTCTCATGTTTAGTTTATCATAAGTATAGAAGAAAATAAAATATAATCAAAATTCCTCAAAATTTACATATTTTTAAAATTCTTAGTTCTTATATAATAGAAAGAAACAGAGTTCTGTCAAAAAAAAAAAAAAACAATGATGCTGATTAGGAGATTTACTGACAGCAGATTGAGGGTTCTCACCATTCTCATGATTCAACGACTATTGGAAGATTTCGATTATATTATTATTTGTAAAGTTCAGTGGAACGATGTAAGTTTGGGTCCAATTCCCCATGAACAGTTCATGCTTGTTCTGCTCACATATAATTTGCATTAGAAAAGGATTGGATCCATAGCATCGATTAGTCTTATTTAATGGGCGATAAAAATGAATTTAATCATTTGGTTTTGTGTTATAAGTTAATGGCTGCAACAATGAATTTGGTTGTTGGATGCTTTGGAATATACTAAGTGAGATTATCACATTATGGATCTGATACTTTCTTTGGTGCTGATATGGTGAAATTGAAAAGGCATTGGTTTATTTTTGGAGTTCAAAACAAATTGGCTGTCTCAAATTCCTTTTAAAGAGTATATTTTGTTGTTATTTTTATTTTTGTTCTTCCTATAGTCTTTTATAATGTTATTTAGTGTCCAACATCTTCCTGGTGAACCAGTGAGTATTTGAGGGGAAATACCTATGCACATGTGCTAGTATAGAAATTAAAAATCTTAAAAGTCAAACTTCATGTAATTCCCTTTTTTCCTTTTTTTCCAGGCCAAAATGGGAAGGGGGTCAATATGATGGTGATGAACACTCACGATTAGAAGCACTTCATTTAGCTGAAGAATTAGGAGCTGATTATATCGATATTGAGCTCAAGGTGATGCTTAGATATTCGTACATATATTCAAGCGGCCTTAATAGTTATGAGGTTTTGTCTTTCCTCAGCCAAATCTTGGAACAATGTAGGAGGATGTGATCTTCTATGAATCTTCCCTTACTTTGCAAAGAAAACATATATTGACCAAAGACCCCCTTTTTTTCTGGAGCTGTTCTGTTGTCAAAATGTTTCTGAAACTAGCCTTTTCAAGCAAAATATTTACTTTAGAAGGCACCCATGAATTCTTACGTACACTCTTTGGAAATGAAAATCTAAATTCATGTATCTTATACACAGCATCACAGGAATGCTTGAATAGAACTTGTGGCATATCATACCCATTTACAACTGATGGAAGTTTAGCAATATTACAAAAGTTTTGAAAATTTTCCTACATGATAGAAGTAGCTTGCAGAAAGAATCAGATGTTCTAAAATAACCACAAAATCTTTTAATAGAAACTTGGTTTCACAGGAAGTCTAGGTATTTTTCAAAGATGGGAGCGGAGCCATGCCACCTCTCCTTCTAAATAACCACAAATGAATTTGGTAGTTTGTCCTCTATCAGCTGTCATTGTTTAAGTTCATCGCCAAACCAATTTATGAAGGGAGGCTTGAAAACCAATTCGTCTAATGATGCTTGCCAGACAAACATTTTACATGGACCTGAATCGTATGAATGTGCAGGGTGGCACCTATTTTCATGGAAACAAAAGATGGATCAACATGCTTCATTTGCAAAACAATAGTGTAAATTATGTGGATTATTGCTTGCCCCCTCTATAAAGTCACCAGCTGTTGTGTTCTGCGTTGCAATCTACTGAGCAGATCTCATCAAACATTATTATTACATAAATATTACCAAACCAACCAAGATTTTTCATTTGCTTTCACATTGCCAGGTATGAGTGGATATGGGGAAAACACGGAGAAAATATAGTTGTAAAGAAAAAGAGGAATGAATTGAAAAAAGATATGGATGAGTTTACTCACCTTCCTTGAGGTTGGAGTTAAATACACGTACCTGCCATTAGTTTGAAATTTCATCAAATACTTCCATCACTTTGTGTGAAAGTGGAAGTGAGTGAAATTAACAATGACAAGGATGGGGTGGGGTGGATTTCTTGGTGCTGTGTTTTTTACCCTGGTAGGAATGAGTTATGACGTAATGCTTCTTGTTTATCTCAACAGATGATTGAGTGTGAGATGAACAATGAGAAGGGTGAGGAGAGGAATTTGATGAAATTTTGAGCTGAGCATGGTTGTATTGGGCCGAACTTCAGGTGAGGTGAGTGGAATTAACCATAAAAGGTAAGATACGACTTTATTCAGTCTTTCTTTTCCATATGTTTTGTGTGGCTGATGATTAGTGTTCTTGCTACTACCTGCAGATGCCACTTATTGCATACTCAATTGGGGACAGAGGTTTTATGAGCCAGGTATTGTGTCCAAAATTTCGAGGTTTTCTTGTCTATGTATCTCTGGAAGGAAGTCCAGTGGCTGGTCTGCCTACTTTAGAGAGCCTCAGACAAGCTTATCAAGTCCAGTATATAAACGAGGATACGAAAGTTTTTGGGCTCATCTCAAAACCAGTTGGCCACAGCAAAGGCCCTGTTTTGCATAATCCCACCTTTAGATTTTTGAACTACAATGGAATCTATGTTCCCATAATGGTTGATGATCTCAAAAGATTTTAGCGTTTACTCAAGCCCCACAAGCTTTGCTGGTTTTAGGTATGCAGATACAAGCAGTCTCTAGAGGAGCTAAGGGTAAAAATAGTTCTCTTATTAGAAGAGTAGTATTTGATCTGAGAACTATGATTTTCTTTTATTGATATTACCTGCTTTCTTGTTCATGTGTCTGATTTTTTTTTGGCCAGTGTTGGGGGATTGGTTTTGGAGATTGCATAATAAATGGAGCCAGGCTTCTCAATGTTCACTTAGAAGCTATTTTATTTACTACAATGATTAAAGGGCCTGCCACCACCTAGCTGGCATCAGAATGAGGCCAACCCTAATCACTAACAATGATGTTTTTATTTTTTCGTTCTGTTTTTAGTGTCTGTTGCAGTAAACAAAATGACTCCCCATTGTATGTACGTTAAATGGATTGCTGACACAATACACTACAGAAGGAACCTAGTCATTTTTGCACCTCCCTCATGATTCTTTGATTTGTGCATTGGAGATGGCCCTGTTTTAGGCTGTATCTGTTCATTTATTGTAATTATCCATTTACATTTTCTCATGTGGTCTTTTAACATGTTTTCTTTCAACATCATGTTTGTGAACTGTAGTGTTGGGATTCCATACAAGGGAGGCTGTAACTGGATTTTGTGATGAACTTCATCCACTTCCAACAGGTTGGTCTGTTTTCATGTTCAGTTTCAAAATTATGTCAGGTTTATAGATGTACACTTTGTACATTTGCTTCATTATCCAGTTACCAATATGTGGGTGAGCTTGGATCATTTGTCTCTGCTGCGGCTAAATCAGGGTCAAGGCTTCAAACTCAGCGTGTATGCCTTGTATGTAGATCAGGAATAGTGAGCCCATTCTCTTCGTGTTATTTAGTGTCAGTTTCCTCTTTCTAATGAGCAGCTCTGTATCTCTCTCTCTCTCGCTTACGAGTCACCTAATGAGACAGTCTTAGTTCGCACATTTCACCAAAAAGAAGGATAGAACAGCACGCCTCTCTTTTTGTGTGTAGCTCGCTCTCTCTCTCTCCCCCTAGGTACCTTGTAGACTGCCTTGCAATAAAACTTCCACCAAATTTACAAGCTCTACTAGAACCATGTTTTAATGTGACACTTTTGATTCATTACCAGACAAATTAGAGAGGTTTTCTGTTAAGAGGAGTTTTGCTTTATT
>JAEQBH010006149.1:0-96068 GCA_016808115.1 Tetrastigma voinierianum
GATTTTGGTATTCTTGATCCTAAACGACCTGCTTATGTATTACAATTTCGCCTTTATGCCAATATTTTAGGCATTTTGGTATTTCACACATTTGCTGGCTATATAAGCCACCTTATAACTTTGTAACCTAACTTCATTTTCAATGCTTTTAGCGCAGCTCTTTTGTTTTGAAGCCAGCCATTTCCTCTTCTCTCTCTTCTTTTCTCATTTTCTACGCAACACACCCTCGAGGATGACAACTCAAGGGATGCTTGGCAAGCCCCCTTTCCTGAAGAGGGTCACCGTGGAGTGTTTAGAGTAAAAAAAAAAAAAAAAAAAAAAAAAAAAAAAAGTAAGTTTTCATGCCCTCCTCATTTATCACACCGCATTTAAGGAGCATTTGGGCTCCCTCGTATCTCACCCTAGGCTGAAACCTCTTGCATCCAAATTCGCCAATGTGTATTTGGCAAGCTTCGTGGTTACAGGGATGCTTAATCTAGATCCACTGTCATCCACTTAGTTGTCTCCTATTAGTTGCCGTAGGTTGCCTCTTTGAGGCCATATGCACACTGTAAGGGACTTGAATGCTCAATGAATGCCATATCTCATGAGGGAGTAATTTAGGGTTTAGGTTTTAATGCCAAATCAAGGTCAGGTTTGGGAAAAGACTATAGGTCATTATCCCCAACGCGAGGAAACAAACCCAAGGGCATGAATATACTCTTAAAAATCCATCCATGACTCCAAGACTTCAAGGAGTCTTTTCTAAATTTTCCTTTAATTTATTTGCGCCATACCATCCAACTCACCTGCTTTTGAACAAAACCTTAAAATCCAAAGAGAAATACCATTTTCAACTCCTAACCGCACTTCTCATTTCACGGCGAAAACCCATCCCCGTGTTCGAATTCTCTAGGACCACTATATCATAGTGAGCTTTGACTACGATAAAGAGGGAGGAACTTAGGAATATAAATTTTGTTGATTCCGCATCACCCTAAATGTAAGTACCGAATTAGTTTGGTCAGAGTGTTCTGGTGAAGTTTGAGGGGAACTAAATGCCCAGTGCCCTTAACCAACTGGTGGGGAGTCGACAATGAATCCCTGCTACAGGGAACTAAAACTTATAGGCACTAGTTTTCTTTCATGTTACATAGCTTAATGTGAATAAAAAAAGGGTGTGTTCTTATCCTTTCTTAGTTAGACTCGTCCAAATAGGTGACTTGAAATTAAGTTGGGGGTGTTGGAATCATGTTATATGTTGGAGATCATGAATATATTGCACATAGATTTCTTGGAAATGGTCAATGAAAAATGGGGGGTTGATTTGCTTGGTCAACCATTCCTTGCTTAGCTAAGTTCCTTAGAAAGTTTAACAACCTTAAGGATCTTACAATTTTGGGTGAAAAAGCTAGCTCTGCAAGTTGTGTTCATTTTAATCCTTCATCTTGGCATCATGTGCATCATACTCATGTCGTTTGTGTTTTTGCGTGTTATTTTAAAGTGTGTTTTTGTTTCCTTGGGATAAGCAAGAAGCTACGTTTAGGGTGTGATGAGTGTCTAAAAACACTCATTACATACCCGGGATTTAGCGTGTTTATGTTCAATTTTGCATTTAAAGAATGGCTATTTTTTTATTTTGCTAATATTTAGTTTTATTTTTTATCTAGTAGGTAAATTGGTGCAATTGGAGGCTTATTAGAGACTTGAAGAAGGAGATTTCACAACCCTGCTCCAACGTCGTGACATTGAGGTCAATGACGCTAGATCGGGTCTTCATCAGCCTAACAGCGCGACGCCAAGGATGTCGTGACACTTATATGCTAAAGCTATAAAAGAAAGAGGAGGAGGAATTGAAAAGGGCTCGCACATGGACAACTTCTAGGGTTTCGATTGGTCATCTTTTGCACATTTTAGAGGAGATTTGAAAGCTTTTGGGAAGGAGAAACTTGAAGATCCTTGAAGATTCATCATTTGCTCGATCATTAGAGTTTTCCTTCTCTTTACTTTCATGTTTACTCTTAACATTGTAATGGACTCAGACTTACATTATGTTCTAAATTGTGATCTAGTGCGTTTTGTACCTTGGACATGAATATTATGTTTTGTTGCTAAATTTCATATTTCTATTATCTTTTAATGATTGTTCTTCCATTAACTCATGCTTGTGTGAATTTGACATTAATTTTTTATCAATCTTAATATGGTGAGTGATTCTTTGTGGGATATGAGAAGTGAATGAAGAATTAGATATAGATTAGTTAACCTAATTAATTGAATAATATAGAAATTATCAATAATTAGGAGGCTTAGAGGTTCTTGATTCAAATGCCTCTCTAACACTCGGGTCGAGCTACAAGAAACCCAATGGCCAAGGTAGGTTATTTAACCTTGAGAAAGGCTTTAATTATCTTAGATAAGAATCATCTTGAAAGACAATTGCATAAGATAATAGAATGGAATTTTAGCACTACTTAGTAGGATTGTCCAATAAGACCAACACCCTAGGCTTTTACACCCATTTGATAACTCCTAGTTGCGAAACTTAAAGGTTACATAGAAAGTTGCTTTAATTTAGTTTTAATTCCGGTGAAACATCCTGAACATTAGTTTGAATATTGAAGAAATAATCTAATTTTGGTACTTAACATCCCTTGTCTCCCCTATGGATCAATATCCGTACATTAAGTAAACTATATTACTTGACTAGCGTATACTTGCGCTGCTAGTACCCTTGCGATACTTAGCGCATACCCTAAGCGCACAATCAAGCAAAACGCTTATCAATGATCCTTTTGGCTAGACACTATTGATTCGTGCCATGGTAGGGTGATCCGGAATCAACAAAATTTGTTTCCTATTTTCCTCCTACTGCCGTAGAATAAGCCATCGCAAAGATAGCTGCCCAGGGTCGTAACACGGGATGGGGTTTTCATCTTACAAATGACTTGTATCATGGTTCAAAATGGTGAGGCTTTCATTTGGATTTTTGGATTCGGCATTAAAAAGCATACGTGGGTGTTGTTGTCACTAGGCTAATCGAAACAGCTTTAAAAATAAGGTGTGGAATGAGACCTTGAAGGCTTTGGTCACTAGATTGGTCCAATGAGGTTATAAAGGTGTCTCTGTTATTTCCTCGCATTAGGGCAAATGACATATAGTCATGGGCCAAAACTGATCTTTGCTTAACTTTAAAACCAACCCCAAAATCAATTCTAGCTCAGCCAAAGCATTTAATGTTACTTAATGTTCCAGCTAGCCTTGAAAAATACATCATTTAACCTAATTTCATGGTTCGTGAATGACATCTAATGAATGTCGTTGTATCTACTCATTAAGAATACACTCGAACCCTAAAGCATGCCAAGTATCGCACTGGAAGGAAATACATTAAATAGCATTAAACCCCAGTTTGGAAAGTTTTGAAACACATAAATGCGCACTCGCCTATTTAAAACAAGAGAACACCTCGCAAACCACCATTAACCAATCCCAAGAACCCTCATCTTCGTTTTTGAGGCTTACAAACATCCTTTGAGTTGTCATCCTCAAAGGTGTGTTCGGGTAGCCGAGAAAATAAGAGAAAAGAAGAGTAGAGAAGAGAGAAAAACCTGGACCAAAATGAAAAGCCGCAGAAATGAAAAGTTAGGAAAAGTTAGGGTTACAATTTGTCCATAAGATGGCTTATATAGCCTTACAAAAGATGTGAAATACCAAAACTACCAAAATAATACATGATTACATTGAGGGCAAATGGGAATTACACAAAACCAAATCGTTTGGATCACAAAAGAGGGGCAGCATTTTTGCTATGCACAGTGAAATTGCAGATATATAAAATTTCATGCATATAAATTGGATGCACATGAATTGAATTTTCATATGCAATGCGAATCCTCACTATGATAGCTAAAATTTATCCTGAATAAAATATGGCACAGCTAAATTTTCGCAACATTGCTAAATTTCAAGAATCCTTGCTTAAATTTTCGCATCTAAAATTTCGCTTATGCCATAGCGAAACCCAACAGAAAAAAAAAAAAAAATGATGCTTCCCGCACTCAATCGCTTTGTATTTCTTCACCTCCACCAACATTTCTTCATCCCGGCTAGATGAAATCGCCAAGAATTCAAGCACGCACCTCGCGATAAAACATCACAATTACGATGCCAAGCTTGGTATGATGGCGAGGCTCACAAAACCCGGCAAAACTATCAAAATAACTCAAACAAAATCAAGAGTACTAATCGGACCTGCACATGTCAATCGGCTTAATTAATATGATTAGTACGCAAAAAGCACTCAAAACCTATCTTAAATAGGACTCAAAATAGCACTTTTTGGGTACTAATCAACTATAGCCTCAACAATGTCTACTCTAAAGCAACTATCACATTTGATTGGATGCTTTGTAGCATTAAACACATGGAAAGTCACCTTTTCATCATGAACTCTCAATCCAAGTTCTCATTTTTGTACATCAATAAGAGCCCGATCTATAGCTAAGAAGTTCTTTCCAAGTATGATAGGCACTTCCTTGTCCTCTTCCATGTCAAGGACTATGAAATCCGTTGGAAAGATGAATTTGTCAATTTTCACTAGGACATCCTCAATAATACTCCAAGGGTGTGTGAGAGATCTATCCCCAAATGAAGAGTGATAGCCTCTCCCAAACCACGCTTCCTAAAAATAGATAAAGGCATTAGGTTAATACTAGCACCAAGATCACATAAAGCTTTTTCAAAAATTTAATTGCCAATTAAACAAGGTATGGTAAAACTCCCTGGATCCTCTAGTTTTGGAGGCAATATCCTTTGAAGGATAACACTACACTACTTAGAAAGAGCAACAGTCTCATAGTCACTTAGCTTCCTTTTGTTAGCAAGGATGTCTCGCTTTTAATTTGACATAAGAGACATTTGCTCTAATGCATCGACAAATGGAATATTAATATGGAGCTTCTTGAAACTCTCCATGAACTGACCAAACTTATTGTCCAACTCATTCTTCTTCAATCTTTGAGGATAAGGGACAATTGGGGTATCTTCCCTTGAAAGAGCCTTCAACTCAACTTTCTTTGGCTCCTTACTAGGTGAATTTTTCAACAACTTTTCTGCTTTTTCAGAATTTCCAGCACTGTTTTCAACTTCTATTGAATTTTCTCCATAATTTTCAGCATTCTCTTTTGATTTCTCTTCATCATTGGGTTTGACTGATTTTTCCACTGTTTTTCCACTTCTAATAGTAATGGCTTTGCTATGTTCCTTTCCATTTCTTCTAGGATTCACTTCTAAGGTGCTATGTAGGTTGCCTTATTGCCTCTCATTGAACATGGCCGCTACTTGGACTCATTTGAGAGTCCAATTTTCTAAGTTGAGCGGCTTGATTAGTGAGAGAGGTTCTTGTCTCATTAACAAATTGAGTTTAAGACTTTCACAATTCCATTTGGAATTTGGCCAACTCATTCATGGTCTCCTCCAAACTTGCTTTCTTCTCTTGAGGGGATGGTGGAGGCTTAGGTTGATCCACTTGATGCATTACATTTGGATAGTTTCTCCAAAAGTGGTTAGGATGATTCCTCCAACCCCGTATTGAAGATGTTCGAATATGGGTTAAATTAGGGTTGAGGAAATTTACTCACAAGTATTGGGCTTGTTCCACACTCATTTGCCCACAAGGATTTCTTATTTGACATTCAGCACTAAGATGGGGGTCCATTACTCACGTTTTCCGTAGCTTGGGCATTTTGTAGTTGGGTAGATTGGAGTTGCTTCGTAAGCAACGAAACTTAAACCACCAAATTGTTAAACACATCTAACTCATGAACTCCAGTTGGTTTCTCTTTGGAGTTACCCTTTTACTAGGCCATTGGCAATTGTTTAATGCCATATTTTCCAACAATTGGTAGGCCTCATTCACACTCTTACTCATCAAGGTGCCTTCAAAGAGTCCAAGAGCGTTCTAGTAGTCCTGGTTAAACCGTTGTAGAAATGATGCACTTGCATCCATTTTTCCAATCCATGGTGGGGACGCTTTCTAAGGAGATCTTTGTATTGGTCCTATGCCTCATAGAAGGTCACTCCCAAAAATTGAGGAAAGTTATGTATTTCAATTCTCATCTTTGTCGTTTTCACCAGAAGGAAGAACTTTGAGAGGAACTTGTGCACCAAATCATCCCAAGTAGTGATAGAGTTGAGAGGCTATGAATTTAGCCAATGTTTTGCCTTGGTCTTTAATGAAATGGGAAATGTCTTAGGAGAATTGCATCATCACTCACTCTATTATATTTCACGTATCACACACTTCTAAGAAATTGTAGAGATATGTAAAAGCGGGGATCTTTCATTTAAAGTAATCCCATGAACTGGATGTTTTGAAGCAATTGTAATGTGATAGGCTTGATTTCGAAGTTGTTTGCTTGTATAGTTGTGTGACTTAATCACCTGGGATGATAGTAAGAGGGACATAATCACTCAAGGCTCTCTCAAATTCCTCCATAGGAAGGGCTAATTAAGGCACACTTTCCCCACTTGTAGATTAAATGTCTATCACTTCTCCTTCTCTAAAACCTTCAACATTCTCCATTTATTGTTGCTCAAGTTCATTTTGATCTTTCTTGTCCTTTCTTAGTCGTCTTAATGTCCTTTCTAATTCTAGGTCCAAAGGCAAAAAGATTGTCACTAAAAGCTTCATAAATCGAATGGTACTTGAAATTCAGTAAGAAAAAAGGAAACAAATGTCAAAAACTCTAACAAACAAAGAAAAACAAAATACTTGAAGTACAAGAGAAACACTTAGTATCAATATTAACACAAATCGCCGACTTAGCAACTGCCAAAACTTGATGATGAGCATAAAACATGTATCTACAAGCTTGAAATGCACACAAGTATACGTCGCTGCCTTATAATAAGTGCAAGTAATATATCACCATAGGTAGTTGGGTGCTAACTACTGAAATTTGGGGAATTTCTCTTATATTCAAGATAATCAAAGGGGAAATCTAAGATTATCAATTATAAACTAATTTAAAAGGAAAATTCAATTAGAATTCTCTAAAGAAAAATGCTATTAGATTAAAGGGCCCTAGGATTTTGATGTAAATGGACAATCCCCAAATATTAAGACTGATCTCCTCTCAATTGTCAATTAAAACATATGCTCAAGGAAAGTCTCATAATGTTAATCATAGCCTCACTTGAAAGATCATGATCTACCAACTAACACCTGCGTGGCTGTTTTTCAACTCCAACCCTAGGCCCAAGTGATGCATTAAGGAAAAGGAAACTTAATTATGCCTCATAATTCTTGTTAATATCTCTATTATCCACCAAATTAGGTTGATTCACCTAGGTATAACCTTTTCTCACTTCTCAGTTCTTGTAACAGGTCACATAACATATTGAAAGTGATCAAGAATTGATATGAATAAGTCTGAAACATGAATCGATGAGCAATTAACAGCTAATTGATAAAAATACAAATCAACACATTATTATAAGGTTAATATCAAATTCTGGTCAAACCTTAAACTCTTGATTTAGAACATCATTAGGAGCTTAAACATAATAAGAAAGCGAAAACATGAAAAAAAAATAGGAGAAGAAACTCACAATGAATCGATGATCTTCAATCTTTACTCTTTTTCTTAACCAATCTTGAATCTCTAAATCTTCAAAATTATCACGATAGGTTGGATCTATGATATCTTGCTCCAAATTAGTGAATGTAAAAATCGAAACCACTAAGGTGATTATGAAAACGGAGGAAATACTAGATAGGTGTGTGTTCTCCTTCGAGGTTTGAACCACTATCCTAGAAATAAGAGCTTAAATAGATCCATTGGAAAATTAGCCATGAATAAGGCTTAAAAATAGCAATTTTTTCTAAGCATCCCGAACTAAGGATGTCGCAACATCACAAGCTATGATGTCACGACATCAACTTGCCAGCTTATGGAAAAAGTGATATCGGTAAGGGTGTGATATTTGTGACGTCGTAAGAGTGTTGATGTCGCGACGTAGGCTGCTGGAGTGAAAAAACCTTCAGTTCTCAACAGGAATATGATGTCGCAACATCCAGGGTTTTCATGTCTCGACATCACTGCAGTTTGATCTTTAGCAGGGAGTCTTAATGTCACGACATCACAACTGATGTTGCGACATGGGCTCTATAACAACAATTCTCCTCTATTTTTCATAGGTTTTTCTCATTTTGCTTGTTTTTCGTTCATTATTTAAAAAATATAAGCCGAGAGGAGATTGAGCACAAACTTGAATGATCAATGTGTGAATTTAGCATCAAAAGCTCAATATACGCACAAAATGCATGCTAAAATGCTAACATAATCCACACCTAATACTTAGCCTGGACTACATCCTGTTATTCTAACGACTTCTTGCTTGACCCTTCAAATCTTCATCAATTCTGATCGTCAAAGCAACCTTCTTCCTATAGAACAGGGGATTAAGATATAGACCCGATCTCAAACCCAACAAACATCATTTTAATATTAGAGATAAAATCAATCCATCAATTTTAGCATCGGTGCATCAAAATACACAGAAAATTAAATTAAAACTTCTAGAAAGAAGAAAAGAAAAACAAAAGTATGAAAGGTAGAGAGAAAACTAGGGTTGTAGATGCATTGTTATTTAGTGATTTTCCGCAATGCATGGGTTTCTAAATGTCTGATGGACTAATTAGTCTAGATATCAATCCCACGGGGAATGTGTGGTTTTAGCAAGGATTGAGTACCCCGGCTACTAAAGTTGTTCACTATTTGAGCGACTCAATGGTTGGGTGAAAAATGGTTTTTCTAAACTAAACTAAAAATAAAACAAAACAAAATAAAATAGGGTGTGATCAATTTCCACTCACAAAGAACGGAGTAATATCGGGAATATAACTCAAGGAAAGATTCCAAGGTTGATTGTCACCATTAATGCATTTATGGTTTATATTCATTAAGCGTTGATTAAATAAACGTACACTTGTGCAAGTTCAAGGAATCTGACATGAGGTTTACACTTTCGTGTCTCCCCTCAATTTCTCACACTCATTCCCTATTCTCTTTTCGATCCATCTAGGTCATGAAGTATGCTACTTTTATAAGGTAGTACTTTCCTTGGGAATCCTATCGGTCACCTCTCGGTCCATGCAATAGGACTACCTGGACTAGGCTCGGATCGATCACCTTTCGATCCATACACTCCTCACATAATGTTGGGATTGTGCTACTCCTAATGAAATCCATCTAGTACTAGGCATTCCTAATTCCCTAGACTTATTTGATTAGGTTAATTAGTATTCATTAACTACTTCTTGCCTTAGGGCAGGGACAGGATTTTAGGGCTTAATCGAGCATCACCAAGGATGCCTTAGTATAGGGATCAAAGACCCTAACTCTCAATATGGATTAATTAGTTAAAACCATATTAATCTAGAACTACATAACTAACATCCACACAAGCATGAATTCACAAAATCATCATAACATATATATAAACAAAACATCAATGTCCACAATCAACCCAAGAGGAAAGTTTACTTACTCATTACAACCCACAAATCTATCGAAATCATGTCTATTACAACCATAATAATGAAAGGAGATGAGAAGAGAGTGAGAGTTAGAGATACAAAACAAATATGAGATGAGGAATGCTCCATACTCAGCTCCAAGTTTGAATGAGATCCTATAGTTGATAGATTCTTCACTATTACACCAAATCCAAAGTAAAAAAGAACAAAGTAAAAAAAAACCCTAGAATGGCTCAAGAAGAAGAGAGGAAAAACCCAGGTGTTCTCCCTCCCAAAATCGAACCCTTATAATGTCTAAAGAACATCTATATATAAGCAATGGAAAATAAGCTAATGATGGGCTCAAAAATCACTTTTTGCTGGTGATGAGTCTTAAACTCATCTATTTTTAATCCATTTTTCTAGCTTATTTTTAGTATATTTAGATCTGTTTTAATGCCAAATTATGGATTATTCACCAACTTTGTGTTTTCTAGGTTTTAATTCAAAAATGAGAAAATTTATTGAAAGAATGAAAAATAGCAATTGCGACGGTCACATGTCATTGTGAGTTACGTGATATCATAATCAGCGTCCGAAAATATTTAAGGAAATCTATCACGATAATATTTCTTCTGTCATAACACAAAGGACTTAATATAGAGAAGATGAGGCTATGTCGCGACAAAAGTTACGTGTGTTTAAAAGCGGGTCACCGACAACCCGCGCTTTTTACATCATGACACGAAAGTGTAGTTTGCAAAACATTATTTATAGCAAGAACCAACAAATATCTTGTCAGCATTATAAAATTGGAGTCACGACACAAATTTGAAGAAAGAGTGCACATAAACAATGTCATAACCTGATTATCCAATATCATAACATAAGCGTTCGATGAAACACCACGTAAAGTTAATCATGACATGAATGGTAAGAATAGCAGTTACAGAACAGAGTGATGTTCAAAGCCAAAGAAAAGATCTTTCACAGGTGAAAGAGAAACTCTCTCCTTTGGCCCGAATTCAAGAAGGATGCAGGGCGGTCGCGACAGACTATTGCATGCTCTGAGACCTCCTGATAAAGAATAAAGCTACTATCGCAACCACACTTTCGGGATCGCGATAGAGAATGCAATCTAGGCTAGAATTTTGGGGATCCTGATGTGGCCTCGAATTTAGGAGCCCAAACTACAGGGATCTATAAATACAAACACCTTTGAGAAGCGAGGCGGGGCGGTCGATGGAAAACCGGAGCATACGGGGAGCTAAGGACTCTTTTCTATTATATTTTTCTTTTATTTTCTTTATTTTTTTTCTTTTCATTGATTAGAATTAGCGTAGGATTTCAATTTGTTTCTTTGGACTTGAAGCGATTAAGATTGTTTGGAAGTTTGAAGTTGAACTAGAATTGTTGAAGATCAGGTCGATTCTTGTTTGAATCTAATGAAGTCTAGATAAAAATTGGATTCACATTTCTTTGATTGATTACGATTGCATTGAAATTTCTAATCGACATTTAGTGTTCCGTATGATTCGGTTTAATCTGACTTTCTGCGGGAAGATGCGATGTTAGTTATGGTCTTTCTGCACAATTAGAGATTTCTAGCAGATTGAGAATTTTGAATTTATTTAAATGGTGTTGTTCATGAAGTGAATTGTTCTGACATTAGTAACACTTGATTAGAGCGTTGTCGGCTCACGATTTCAGGAGGCCACTCTAAGTGACACGAGTTGAGATTCGAGGCATGGATGCATTACTTAGGGGTATGCTAGACTATTATTGAAGAACTAATGAGCTCACAAGATTACTTAGATAAATCATCAGATTTACTCATGGTTTGAGAATTAGTTAGAGGATCTATCAATTTAATCAATTGAGATTTCTCCTTGGTAGAGGTGTCTTGATCTGTGTTAGCTTAGATCCTAATCGAGGAAAGAGAGGAAATATTTAAGGTCACCGAGGATGAGACATCATTCGTCTTGTAGAAATCTAGAAATGGCCTTGTCTTGGGAAGCAAGAAATCTGCGGTCATAAGAAATGAGTATGAAGTATTGGAAAAAAAAAAAACCTAGATCTTATAAAGAAAATGTGATTACAAGTAATTGGTTAGACACATGTTTCATAAATGAACATGACTCTCTAATTAGTGAAATGTATGGTTAAGGGAGAAATCCAAACTATACTATATGCCTCTTGTGAGTCGATTTCGATTAGCGATAGAATGAAAATTAGATTATGTTGCAAGAATTGATAATTTCACAGCAGTGAAATCCCAGTGTCTATTTCCAGCAATAATCTGGTTTAGTCCTGTTTAGGTCTAGGATTTTCAATTTTCTTTTATTATAGATAAAGAAATTTAGTTAGTGGAATTCTTAGTAGGTTACTGAAAATTTTATGAAATGGTAGTTCAAATAGTGTGGAACTTGAATAGTTAGGGTAGTTCCAAACTTTGAATTCTCTTCAATCTCTGTAGGAGGCGTCTCCAGGACTTATAGGTCCACTTTTTATTACTTATATAATCATGCACTTGCGATATTATGACCAAAATAAATTTTAAATAATACAAATTGGCCAAAGCCATTTTTTTATGAGCATCTGAGTTCTATTTTGGTGACAAGTTCTAGTGCCTTTCACTTTAGGGAATAGATAATAGTCCTTTGGTAACAGTAGTAGAAATTTGATCTATACATAAAATTTGGTCAACATGTTGTTGGCGCCATTGCCGGGGATCGAAGGAATTTAAAAATCAATATTCCGACAAAGAGAGAAATGTTAATTTCGACATTTTTCTTTGCTTTACAAAAATTTAGAAAAACAACATAAACAGTTTTCACAGCAGTGGATGAATAAGCAACTGATAATTTTGTAAGCCTAAGCAGATATATAATTTTTGATATCACTGACTCCATTTGATCTCAGTGTGTTTCTACTTTCAGGAAGAATTTAAATGCATAGAAGACCAGAAGCAGATCTACTGCCTCTGGACATTGAAATTGAGAGAACCCTGTAGAATATGAGAAGAATCACCAGTGCAGAATCCAGAAATATGGCAAATCAAGAGGTACGAGACTATTCCGGAAGAAGAAGAAGAAATGGAGAGAAATCGGAGGCACAATACTATGGAGGACTTTTGGGCTGTTATCGAGAGAGTACTGCTTGATGAATAACTACTTGATTAAACAAATAATTTTGAAATTAAGCGGCATTGGTGCTATAGTGCGGCAACACGATTCACGGAGTCATCCTGCAAAGATCGATGAGAATATGGGAAGATTCATGAGGATGGCCAAATCAATCAAGCTGAATGGGGTGAGACCAGAAGTAATCAAGCTGCAGCAACATGGTTGGATTCTTTTCCAATGGGATCAATGAACACTTGGGAAGAATTGGTGGAAACATAATTAGATTTTTCCTCCCGGCTCTCCTTTATTTGAGAGAAGAGAAATGAATTGTCTTCAAGCCCGAGGGAAGATGAGCCTACACACTACGCCCGGAGAGATTCAAAAAATTGTTGAAAAGATTTCATATTCATGGAATAGATCTGACCACTTAGATGGACATTTTCTATCATGCTATGAATTATGCCTCCAAGGGTATAATTGATGCATCTTGTTGTGGAGCTTTTAAAAGAAGAAATGTAGAGGAGGCATGGTGACAGGCTAAAAACGCGGTGTGTAAAATGTCGCTATGCTGAGTGCACGCGTCACCACTAAGTAATATCTTTGTACCAGCAGTGCGGATGTCGATCCATGAGGAGACGGTGTGTTGAATACAAGGTTTTGCTTCTTAGATAATATCTGAATAAACTTATTTTAAAGAAGGAATTGAGTATGTTAATTTCGACTAAGCTATTGATTCTAATGAATTACTGGTATTGGAGACTAGGGTTATGTCTCCCCCTATCACTTTCAATGGATTATTTCTAAAGGTGTTATTATTCAATGTATTTATATATTGTTGATGGCAGAGTGATCTTAATTCACGAGATATCCTCTATAGAGGTATATCCTTTATCTAGTGAATAGAGTTGAGTATATCTACATTCGACTCGATGTCTGAAATGCTTGAGTGTTCTAACCTCGAAGTGCCACCTTCGAGGATCGAATATCTGTATTTCGAGATCAAGCGAAGAATTTGCTCACACTCGGATCCTAGATATCTCATCTCGAATCTGGATTTCCGGTATAGTTATGCAATGTTGGCGAGACATCATCATATAATTTAATTATAGATATAAAAGAAGAAAGCTGACAATTTTATAAACGATGAATAACATAAAAGGCGAGACTTTAATCCATAGTCATGTAATGGGTTTAGCACACCTAGATACGGATCTAGAACATGCGAATAGAAATATGAAAATGTTTAATCTGAAACATCATTCTAGTATCAATCGGAAACAATACGGATCGGGCACTTCTTCGAAGTCGAGGTGTCAGCTATTTGCTACGGAATTACGTGCTCTGAAGTCGATGCGCCTCCTAGATGCCCAAAAATGCGCCTCCATTTGATTTTAATCTTTGAGAAAGCATAACTCGCGGCGTCGCGGCGTTGGGCTTGTTTACTTACAGCGAAGTGATTGAGTGAGCGTCGCGGCGTTGGGGCGTCGCGGCGTGGGAGCGTCGTGGCGTTGGAAGCGTCGCTGACGTTCAGGACTCTTCATGCGTAGCCTCCTTATGCTCCAAGGTGCTATCCAGCTACCTTTTTTGCTCCGATGCTGCATCCACAGAAACACCAATTCGAAGTCTTGCCCGCAAGAAACTATGAAATTCTTTATAAAATAAAGCATTAGAAAAATGCGAAAAAACCGGCGCGGGTATAATATAAGTGTTTTAAGCACTCATCACCCCCGAGCTTAGTTTCTTGCTTGTCTGACGAGAATGGACTACAAACGAGGACACACACGGAGCATCTTGAACTAACACTAAGACGGTGTTGCACATCTTTGAGAAATAGGGGATCAATTTGGGCCAGGCTCACACTTCTTCCTTTGTTTTGCTCAAAGTTCACAAGATGCATACAGATGTTTGACTTTCGGAAAACTCGGTTGAAATAGGTAAAAGTGACTAGTGTCTCAAATTCCATCAGTATTGATAACCTTTCCCAGGGGACCACTATGTCGTGAATCAGATGACCTCTAGTGTATACCTAGGTTAAGGCTTTGAGCTTAGACTCGACTCACCTATTTGGAAGAAGCTAACGAAGAAAGGATAAACGCACCCTTTTTATTCATACTAACATACTAAATTTCCTAAGTACCTAAATGAAAATTGAAAGAATACCTAGTTCGAAGTTTTTAGATAGGTGTTTCTGTAAGCGGGGATCCATTAGTGACTCCCACCGGTTAGTTAAGGGCACCATGCATTCGGTCGCCCCGAAACAGTGACAACTCAGCGGCTAAAGGCTAGGTTGCATGAATGATCCATCTTGTCCCATGTAGCGGTGAAGTCAATGACTCCCGGCCAGTTGGCTCAGGGCATTAGGCTTTGAAAAGCCCCTCAGACTGTGCCCGGGATTACGATTGGATGATCCCGCTTATTCTTATGCATCTACCTATTTTTTACATTTTCTTTTCTTTTGCTTTTTATCTTTCTTTTTCTATTGTTTTTTTATTTTTTTTTCTTTTGTTGGGGCTCGATGGCAATCCTCTTTTGACTGGGTGTCCATGCTTAGATAGTTCGAATCCCAGGTTTGTGAACTTTAGTAGTTGGTCTCGGCACCTATGCATACCCTGAAGGTCATTAGTGTGTGAGTGTGATAGGGTCTTGAAATGGTTTCTTGAATACCGGGGTGGTTCACTAAGCCTCCTTCCTATTGACCTAATTCTGGGTATCAAACATTGTATGTATCAATCTTCATTATCGATAGTAATTTAGTCAAAAAGTGATCCTCGACTTTCCAGCATGGCACACATACACCAACTGCCTCCACATCACGACTACTCGTATAAGGAATGAAACAAAAAAAAAGAAATACTAAAAACGAGACTAGACTAAATAGAAACCTGACTAATATCTTTGAGATGACAAAAACACTACCTGAATACTAAAACCAAAACATAACTAAAAACGAAACTCGATCATCACCCGCACCCACAATACAAAATACCCGATGTCCCCAGCGATAAACAACGGCGTAGGGTGAAGGGAACTCCTTTGGTGATCACGGCGGTGGTGAGTGGTGGTGGGCACAGTGAAGAAAATGACAAGCATGCGATATGGGCACATAAAGATCTGCTCAACTCTTGAAGAATAGTGGCACGATTGGCCCCGTACGATCACGCATATCGACGGAGGCCTCCATATCGTGTGATGAGATTTGGTGCTCTGGGTCTAGATCCTGAAATGCATGAAGCGCTCGGTGAGAGAGCCACTTAGGGTCCTCGAGATCGAGTGGTTGGAGGGCGCGGCCGGGCTGGCTGTGATGGTGGTGGGGGTGGGTGGGACGGGGTGTGATGTCTGCGGGGATGCCCGGGAAGCCATAGCAGGCACGATACTCGGAAAGCTCGTCCTCGTCCGAGGGCTCATGGCCGGAATCATATACCCCCTCAGGTCGCGGGACACCCGGTGTATCCCGCTTGACAGATATGGCTTTTATGGGGTGGAGCCAGGCCTCATTGTCGTCGAGGGGCACCCCGGCTCGTTTGCACAAGCCAAAGATAAGGAAGGGGTGCCCCAAATTCATCTTTGCGTCCCGGTTATGGAGGATGGCATCACCATAACACACTTGTTTCATCAAAGGGTATATCACGGCAAAAGATGGCGCAGTTGAAGCGGGGCAGCAGCGGTCGCTACGCCGCGTTCGTCGTCGGAATAAGGCGCGTGATGAATGATGCGAACAAATATGAAGGCGAGTAAGCAGCAAGTGGAGAAGCTGCATGGCGCTGGCTATTGACTTTCCACTCACCTGGCCATTGGTATTTTCGTATAACACAGGAGTGAATGCAGGTGCTCGTGAAACACATCGGCTTGACTCAGGAAGGACATGCTCAAAATGTAATAACTATTGATACGACTCGCCTTCGAAGTCGACGGTATCACCACCGGACTTTCTTCGGGGCGTGGGAGCGAGATTGGCGTAGAACTCGCACCACACTCATGTTCTTGGATAAAGGTGGTTTGGCATAATGCACACCATCCCTTAGCCCATGCAATGGTCTTCACGGAAAAAGTCATCGGGGTGGTGAAACCCTTTTTCCTTTATGCGACGAGGTTCTTCGGATGGTGCGAGCCGTCCCGGCGACACCTCATTCACGAGCGTAGTGACATCGTAAGTGGGGGTCGGGTCCTCATTTGGACCGACTCGCAGTAGGCAATTTACACATCGTTTACGGACATTATGACCTAGAAATCACGTGGTGGGGGTACAAAATTAGTCACCCACTGACCTAGACCAAAAAAAACAAACACCTAGCGTGCACCAAAGAAAACTAAAACTACTAAGTGTACTACTTGACCTAAAAGGTGACTCGACACCTAAATAGACCTAATAATCCCTAGCGTGAATATAAGACCCTAGACCAAGCGTGAATCTGTGGTAGCCACAGATGTGACACTAGTGCTAGAGCTAGGAGTCTGATGTGGTGGGGAATGGCACAGTGACAAGGAACCGGTGCGCGGAATCGGTGTGTGAGGGTGCCTCTACGAGGTGTCACGAGAGGGGCGGTCGGAGGAAAATGTAAAGGGACGCCGGCCGGCGTGATAGGAGCTCAGGCAGACGGAGCGGATGGAGTCTTGGGGTTCGGGCGGGGAGGGTGTGCAGTGAATAAATGGCTGTTTTGGCTTTAAAGCGAGCTGACGTCAGCGTTCAGAGTGTCGGCGTTACGGTGGCCACTAAGCGGCGTCGCTGACGTTCGCGAGTGGGATTAAACAACGTCGCAACGTTGTGTATCAACGTCGCGACGTTCCAGAGACACGCAAAATCGACGTCGCGACGTTGGGTATCCACGTCGCGACGTTCCAGAGAAGGGTAAAATTCACGTCGCGACTTTGGATCGCAGTCGCGGCGGTCTGAAGGGAAGCTAAAATATGTGCACATTTAGGATCCATGTCAAGCTATCAGCCTTAAAGGTGACTCTTTGGACTTGTAGTACACGACATAAAGCGGATCCTCCCGGTTCTGCGCGTTCGCGAGTCCTTACGATAAATAACCCAAAAAGAAACAGATTCTGGGCCAGGCAAACTAATATCACTTCAAAATAGTGATAAAATCAAATATGGCACTCGAGAGAAAGGGAAAAGTTTAAGAAACACTTAGGTTGCCTCCCCGAAGCGCTGTTTAATGTCATTGGCTACGCGACCACTGAATCTCAATGTGCTCGGGAACCCGGAACTTATATGATAAACACTACATTTCGTCTGCTGGCATCGAAGGAATGATGCCTTTGTCTGTAAACTAGCCTCCATATCTGGCTTCAATGTTGGGTGGTATTTGTGGAATGTCCTTTCTCGGGATGTGTGACTTACCTTGCCGTATGAAAAGACCTTAGTTCACCGTGAAAGGCCGGGACCATCGGGACTTCAATTTCCCTGAAAAGCTTTAGGCGAAATTGAACAAAAGAACTTGTTGTCCTACGAAGTGAACTCCTTTACGGTAATGTGTTTATGTCGTGCGAGGCTAGTCTTTCATATAAATGTGGGCGTTTCATAAGCCGTTCTGGGTCGTCTAGTTCCTTTGAGTTGGAATGATCGCTTCTCGCCCCGTGATGTGCTATCCATGTTTTAAGCTGGGAGTGAGGCGGTGGGCTCGATGCTCGGTCTGCGGAAGATGACACGCTTTACCGTAAGCGATTACGACGGTGACATGCAAAGGAGTTTTAAATCATGCGGTGCGCCCAGTGAATCTTCCAATCTTGCTGGGCAATCCTTCACAGAGTACATTGCTTGTCTTCTCGAGAATGGACTTAATTTCTCGATTTGATACCTCTGCTTGTCCGTTTGACTACGGGTGGTATGCAAGAGATGTACGATGGCGTACCCGTACTTTGCAAAACCTTGTCAATTACCTTGTGCGAGAAATGGGTGCCATTATACGTGATCAATCTTCGAGGGTTCCAAAGCGTGAATATGTGGCTGAAGGCGAGCCCTTCTGTAGCATCGTTGGTGCGTGTAAGGGATCGCTCACCCACTTTGAGACATAGTCATGACAAGATGTATAAGTTTCTATCACGATCGGGAGAAATGGGCCATGAAATCTATCCCCAATAAATCAAGCGATTCCACCTCACGAAATGGCGTATGGGTGGCTCATTTTTTTTTAGAGAATGTTTGATACGTTGACATTTATCCTGAGTGGAAGCAGATTGATGAACATCTTTAAATAAGGTAGACCCGATAAAAACATTAAAAGCACCCTTGATTTCTTTGTTCTCGTACGAGGAAGTGTCCACCACACGGTAGAGTGTGACAATGGTTCGAGAATCTCTTTGTGCATTTCATCTTCGAGGAACGCATCTCTTATCACTGATCAATGTGATATCACGTAAGGGTGGCTCCTCGATAGTAGTGTTTCGAGTGTGCGAAAAACCTCTTTTATAACTGATAGTTAAGAATACGGAGGACTACTTTAGCCACGAATAATTCACATAATCTGCGAACCATGGAGCGCCCTCTTGTCTCAAATGGCTAAGAGTTTCTCATCACAGAGTCGTCGTTCAATTTGGAACATCATCTCTAGCCCCTTCGATGTTGAAAGATGATGCCCACTAGGTTTTGAGTGCCTTTCTTGTCTTTAATCTCTCACGTCGAGATTCTTGCGACCAAAGGACCCCTTAGATTAATCGGGGTTTTGCATCTTTCTTGGTGACAAGTACTTAATGGCGGAATGATCCTTTGTGCACCACGACCTTGTTGCCAATCAAATAACTTTGAATTTGTGACCAAAGACAATGGCTGAGTTCTTTCTGCAGCAGTGGCATAATTCAGGTGAGGCATCATTCGAGTTCTCTTGGCATAGTAGATTTTCGAAAGATTTTCTCGTTCTGGCGGCCTTTGTCCTTAAAGTCGGCGTCACACTTAAAGTTCAAATGGAAGGACCAATGCAGACCCGCAGTGATAGGAGCTGAGATCGACTTATCCTTGACACGAAAATGCATGCAAACGCTGCGAATCAAACTCGACGGGATCCCTTGGACCGAGAGAAGGTTAGACAACGGTTTCTGCGTCTGCGAAATCCTTTATGAAGCGCACATGAAATCCGACACTTACTAAAAAACTTATAATCCCTTTGCGATGAGGGTGGAGGTAACTTTTCAATTGCTTCGATCTTCGCTCTGTCTACCTCACATTCCTCATCTTTGAAATCCGATGTCCAGGAGTACTATACCCTCTTGTACCATAAAATGGCACTTCTCCCGATTAGTCTTAAGTTGGTCTCCTCATCTTATCAAGCTGATCTCAAATTCTCAGGACCGGTTGTCGAATGAATTACCAATCACAGAAATCATCGATGAAGATTTCGGTGTCTTCTCGACCATGTCGGAAAAGATGGCCATCATACATCTTTGAAATGTACAGTGCATTGCACAGTCGAAAGGCGTCAGCACGAATGCGAATGTACCATAGGAGATGACATGTGAATGTCGTCTTCTCACGATCTTCGGGGCTATAGCGATTTAGTTTGTGGCCCGGGTATCCATCCAGCTGATAGTATTCATGGCCAGGCTGTCGATCGACATCGATCTAGAAATGGCAATGGGAAATGATCTTTTGGTGGCTTTGTTCGATTCCGTGTCATGCAAATCCTCACCGGTGGCTGTTCTCGAGGCTACTATGTTGTTCTCAGTTCTTATGACTGTTGTTCCTCCTTTCTTCAGTACCACTTGAACTGGGCTTACCCGTGCACTTTATCTACGGAAATAGAAATTAAATCACGAGTGTCTAGCCATTTTAAAGCCCTCTTCGGACTACCTCCGCTAATTATCGGTTGCCTCTCTGCCTTCCACGAAGGTTTATGTCTGTGCCGAGCAAGATCTGATGCATGCACATGGAAGCGAATCCCTTTCCGTCGGTAGAGACCATCGAAGGAATTTTATGGTCTCTAAGGACCCTCATTAACTTCTCCTCCTCTGCGTCGGTCAAGGATCTTTGAGATGATCAGCACAGTAAAGTGGAGGCTACCCCCCGGTATGCATATTTCAAATGGTTAGGTAGGGGTTTTTGTTCCATCTTGGGTGTTTGTTCCTTGAGTAGCGCGCGTTTTAGCCTATTCACTAGAGATTCAAAGTATTTCCTCATTAGGTCAGAAAGAGTCGGCCATTTAACATATTCCTCTTCCTCTTTGCTTTCGTATTTCTCGATCAATCTCCACTAGGCTAGCCTCGAAGGGTCGATGAGACCACTTTGGCTAGACCATATAGCCTCTCTTATCTACGCAAACGACGAAGTATCACTCTGTGGATGTCTCACTTTGCTTGAACCGTTGAACTTGACTTACGTCGTCTTGCACTCTCATTTAGTTCTCCTCTCTACGAACATCAATCATTGCCTGGTGGCTACAGAAGCAGTCTACTGAGATTATGGGTATTTCTTTATCTTCTTCCATGTAGTACGGTGATATCTTGGGAAGATAAACTTATCAACCCTTCACGAGGACATCTTCTGTGCTCCTCTCGGATGTTTCAAAGATACGTAAAGCAAAATTTGAAGTGTATTTGTAGTTAGACCCGAGCCTCACCCAGCCCCAATAGTTTTAAAAATGGATAAAGGGGCATGAGATTAATCATGGCTTTTGAATCCTGAAGCTCTCTCGAAGATAGCATTCGATGGTGCATGGAATAGTGAAGCGCACAGGTCTTTAAGCTTTTGTGGCTTCCTCAAAACCAACTCGTTCCTCGTGGTTAAGTTAAATTTGTTTCAAAATCCTTGATCTTCTCATACGAGGCAGTATATCTTTCATAAATTTCACATAGTTGGGCATCTGCTCCTGGGGCATCGTGACGGGATATTGATGTGTAACTTTAAACACTTCCATAAATTTAGTGAGCGCGCCAACTTATGTTTCTTTAGTATTTGTGGATATATGGATTGGTGGGTTGGCCTTTGCCTCAATAAGTTGTCTCGGTTACTTCTCATTAGGTTGATCTTTATCTGCGTCATCATTACGTGCAGTTTTGGATGACCTTCTCGAGTCTCTGCGTTTCTCTAGTGGGGTTTGTGATCGTAGTTCAATTCCTTCCCACTTCTCGGCATATTTGCTGCGTATTTCATTCCCATCTCTTCTTGGGTTTACTTACAGATTGTAGTAATGAACCGGTGCCTTCCGATTAATAAGTTTGCCATTTGACCGTTTGTACCTCGAATTTCGGTTAATGCTGCTTGATTGTTCTTGGCCAGGTTACTATATTCTTCATCGTGTTTTGGTCTCATTCGCGAAAGCGAGTGGGAGGTGCTGCTCGCAAGAGCTTGTTCTAAGTCCGCCTTTTTCTCAGGAGGTGGTTCACTAGCCCGGTTCGATGGCATATTGTTCTGGATTGTTCTCCGTCCGTACCCTTGACTATTAATTTGTTCGAGTTAAGTTGTCGCCACCCTTGGCCTTGATTTTGACTCGTGATTTGTTTCCCCATCTTGTCCTTCTTGATGTGATTGATTCGATTGGAACCTCGACACATACGGGCTGCTCTGTTATGATTTCTGTGACGTGCAAATATTTGTGTGATGTCCTCCGCGGAATTCACCGCAATCTGTGAGTTGAAGTGCGTATGGCATTTGTTGTGCCTTCTTTGTGCAGTCATTTGCTTGGTCGGTGTGCAACATGATTAACCCGGATTATTGAGAACCTCATTATGCATTGCCGCCATGGCTTTCAACGGTATAGTTTTCTCTCTAGGCCGGTTTGTGTTGGTTCTTGACATCTTCCCGAGAATCTCGCAGGCTTGAGTCGTGGTTTTCTTCATTAGTGCTCCTCAATAGAGGCATCGATCAGCTGTTCTAGTAAGCGTTCCTCGACCCATTATAGAAAGTATGGACTTGCATCCATCTGGTTGGTACGTGATCGCGGGCACTTTCTTAATGGTCGTGAAATACGTCGTGCCTCTGCCGGGTTCTCCCTCTAGTTGCCCCAAAGTATTGATCTCTTTGAGTTGTGCGATTTTATTAGGAAGAACTTGGTCGAGAATTTTGAACTAAGTCGTTCCACGAGGTAATGGAATCTAGTGGCTAACTTGTTAGCTAATGCTTGGCTAGATCACCTAGTGAGAGTGGAAAAAGCCTCAACTTTGAGTGCCTCTTGATGTCCGTTCAGCGCGGTCGTGTCCCGCGGACTTGAGGAAGTTGGTCGGATGCATATTCGGGTTCTCATGGGGGTAGTCCATGAAACAATATGATAACGGCATACGTAATGTTCGCGGCTTCAATTCGAAGTTGTTTACTGAATGGGTGGTGTCGATGGTTGTCCCGAACAAGCTGGCAGGTGGAATTGAAAACTCTTAGCAGCGTGTATGGATCATGCAATTTTGTATAAGCGCACGGGTGCTTGATTCAGCCTTCCATGGCAGATTACCATTTCGACCTCTCTGGGGCTCGTTTGCTTAATACTGGATCCTGCTCTTATTCTCACCCACATGTTTGCTAAATTTCTGATACATTCGGTTCTCTGTTCTCGGCGTGATACATGTAAAGTTCTTTCGGCTCGGGATCGAACAAGTGTTAGTTAACTTGATCTCGACGTCGCATGTACTCACTGAAACTTAACTGCAATCACACGAAACAACAATACCAAATTACCAGCACTTGTAATAACAAACAAAAACAAAAATTTCAGAGTAATATCCAATTGCTTTATTCTCTATATCAATCTAAACCTAGTCCCCGGCAACGGCGCCAAAAACTTGACAGGCTAAAAACGCGGTGTGTAAAATGTATGCCTATGTCTTAAATTATATCGCCCCAAAGTAATATAATTTACGAGTACGGATGTCTCCGATCACGAGGGGCCAGTGTGTTGACTCTGAAAGGTTTTGCTTCTTAGACCAATATCACAGATAAGCTTATTTTAAGAAGGAATTGAGTATGTTAATTTGGTAAGTATTGATTCTAATGGTGCGGTATTGGAGACTAGGGTTATGTCTCCCCTGTCACTTCGATGGACAACAAAGGTGTTATTATTCGAAGTAGTATTTATATATTATTGATGGCAAGGTGATCTTAATTACGAGATATCCTCTCTCGAGGGTATATCACTTTATCTACGTGAATGAGTTGAGTATATCTCTATTCAGCTCGATCTATTCTGAAATGCTTGAGGTGTTCTTACCTCAAGGTACCCTTGTGAGGATCGAATATCTCTATTTCGAATCAAGCGAAGAATTGCTCTACTCAGATCCCTAGATATCCTCATCTCTCGAATCTCGGATTTCCAGTATAGTTATGCTAATGGTGGCCAGACATCATCATATAATTTAATTATAGATATAAAGCAGAAGCAACAATTTTATAAACCAATGAATAACATAAAAAACGGAACTTTAATCCATAGTCATGTGACAGGGTTCAACACACCCTAGATACAGATCTAGAACATACTGAATAGAAATATGAAAATGTTTAATCTAAAACATCTTACAGTATCGAATCGAACAATACGGATCAGGGCACTTCTTGAGTCGATTGTCCCAGCTGTTTGCTCACGAATTAGGTGCTGCAGTAAAATGCACGTACTCGGAGTACTAATCTGCTGTCTCAGTTTGATTTTTAATCTTTGAAAGCATAACTCGCCTTGGCGTTGCGGCGTTGAGGGCGTCGCGACGTTGAAGCTGTTTACTTGCTTGGTGATTGACCCGGCGTCGCGGCGTTGGGGCGTCCGACATGGAGCGTCGTGGCGTTGGAGCGTCGCTGACGTTCGGTTCTCTTCATGCGTACCACATAGCAAATTGCTTCATCAGTGCCTTTTTTGCTCCGATGCTGCGTCCACACGAGCACGATTCGAGTCTTGCCCACGAAAACTATGAAATTACTATAAAATAAGCGTGAAAATGAAAAGCAGAAACCTTGGTATAATATAGTGTTTTAAGCGCCATCATAACAAGCGATTGAAGACCTTGCGAATGCAGGCTATAAGGCTCCATGCGAAGCGAGGAGTAAGCGGCGAGTTGAAGGAGACGGTCTTATTGGAAGCGATAGAATATGACCATAGAAGTTAAGCTAGATGTAGTGATGGAGCAGGCAGGGAGCGGTGAAGAAGAATGCACTACACATGAAGTGGGAGTAGTAGAAGAAGAAGAAGAAGAAGTCTTTGAGGAATTTAGTTGGAGAGAAGAGCCTACGAGTTAGGAAACCCAGTATATGAATGAAGCGAAGAAGTTATCAAAAAGCTAGACTAAGCTGACTTGCCCTGACCTGTATACCGGCACTAGGAACCATGAAAGCTTTTCATATGGTGGGAAGAGAGCTGCGAGACCACTGGGCTTGAATGAATTCTGAGCTGACTTATGGCAGCGGGTTAGAGCAACGGCGAGTAGAGGAATGATAGAGAGAGTATCAGGGCGGAAAAAGACTCAATCCTTTGAAGATCATATGCTTCATTTCATTCGAGAAAAGCAAAGGATTTTAAATCTTCATGAAAAAGAAATTTTAGACGCTAGAAACTTGACAAAATACGGTATGTTTTGAGACCAAAACCTGAATGCCTCTTTGAAGAATATGGAATGGATAGGGCAGCTAACCCGAAATTTGTGCGGAGATAGAGCTGGATTCATTTCCAAGTGACCTTTAGAAAGAATCAAGGGACGCTATGGAATTAATGCTAAGTGAGGAGAGCTAGATGAAGGAGGTGAAAGAGACAGCGAGGAGAGAAACAAGCAGAAATAGGAGAGGAACTTGAGTAGCACAGTTCAAGAACTACTGAGAAAAAGAAAGCAATAGAAATGCAGCCTAATCAGTAGGGAAAGAGGGAATAAGTTAAATCTTACAATCCTCCAATTCCATTCCCTCAAAGATTATAGAAAGCAAAGCTAGAGAAGCAATTTTCTAGATTCTTAATCATGTTTAAGAAGATAGAGAACAACATTCCTTTCTCAGAGGCATTAACTCAGTTGCCTCAATATGCAAAATTCATGAATGATATATTGAGAAAAAAGAGAAAGATTATTGAGGAGGATAGTAGGCCCTACTTGTCTAGCCGGTGCGGAGTGATTCAAAGACACGAGGAGAAGGTAGGATCCAGGAAACTTCACTATACCTTACAAAATTGGGGATTCTGATATGGGAAAAGCATTGTGTGATTCTGGAACTATCAACTTGATGCCTCTGTCTATTACCCAAAGATTAAGTTTGGGGCTCATACACAACCATTACCACTGTAAATGTGGATAGAACATTGGAACATCTGGGCATCCTTGAAGATGTCGCGTCAAAGTGGGAAATTTGTCTTTCCAGTGGACTTTGTGGTCATTAATATGGAGGAAGACAAACAAGTCCCACTGCTATTAGGAAGACCATTCTTAGCAACAAGGGTAGCACTAATTGATGTGAAAAAAGGGGAATTGACTCTCAGGGTTGGAGATGGCGATTACTTGATACAAATCATAGTTTGAAGCAATGCAGAACTTCGGTAGTGTTGGCTGTGAAGTGTAGAAACAAAAATTCTGTCATTTTAACTTCGCCCAGCGCTTGCCAATTTTCAGAATTCAATGAATGAGAATGAGATGAAATTCCAGTATCTTGAGCATCTAGAAGTTGAAATTATGAACTACAATTTTAAATTAAAAGGTGATATTCAATGTTAGAAATCCAGTCACGAAAGATTAAATGATTATGAAGAAAAAAGTTGAAAAGAAAACAAAAGCTCGGGAGAGCTTTAATATAAATTGCTTGAACATTTGAAGTATGTGCCTTTTGCAACCAGAAAAGGAAAGCCGATTATCATTTCAGAATTTGGATTAACTAGGTTGGAAGAGCAAAAGCTATTTGGAGACTCTGGAAATCAATGATAGCTTAGTCTATAGAAGATTTGAAAGGAATCAGTACCTCAATCTGTATGCACAAATCCTATTGGAGGAGAATGCTAGAACTTTTGTAGAACGTCAAAGGAGGCCGAATCCAGTAATGAAAGAAGTAGTCAAAAAAGAAGTACTGAAATGGCTAAATGCAGGCTTTATATATGCAATCTCGAGGTGGTCTTAGGTGGGCGGTATGTGGTTCCAAGAAGGGAGATTCACTGTGATCGAGAAATGGGAAAGAGATGAATTGATTCTACAAGAACTATCACGGGATGGTATTAATATAGACTATAGGAAACTTAACACTTTGCTACCATAAGGACATTATCCTCTACCTTTCATTGACCAGAATGTTGGGCGGGTTAGCGAAGACACTCCATTCTTTGTTTTCTTGATGGATATTATGGTTATAACCCAGGATTGCGATAGCCTACACAGAGGATCGGGAGAAATCAGCATTTACATGTCCTTATAGCTCTTGCTTTAGAAGGATGCCATTTGGGTTGCATAATGCTCACGCCACCTTTCGAATGTATGATGTCTATATTTTCGAAGCTTAGTGGAAGGAGTTATGGAAATATTCATGGATGACTTCTCGATATAGCAGATCCGAGTTTGAATTGTTTGAAAAACTTAGAAACGTGTAGTGCGAGACAAAAATCTAGCTTTGAATTGGGAAAAATATCATTTCATAGTAAGCTGAAGGTATTGTTTGCAAGTACAATTTACGCGGATGGATTGGAAGTAGATCGAGCGAATTTATATTATAAAAACTCTCCTTGTCCTCTGATAGTAAAGGGGATAAAGATGTTTCCTAGGACATCTTTGGATTTCTGAAGATTCATAAAGATTTTCAAAATCTTAAGTTAATTAATGTGGCTGTTGGAAAAGATCTGAATTACAGTTTTGATGAATCAAGCTGAATCTGCATTTAGAAATCAAATCAGTTAATGTCAGCTCCCATTATGTTGCTTACGGTTTGGAACAATGAGTTTGAAATTATGTGTGATGTCGGTGATTATGCGATAGAGCATATTGGGATAAAGAATTGAAAAGATATTCAAATCCATATACTATGCCAGCAAAACATTCAATGAGGCATAAGAGGATTACTCCACCATAGAAAAGGAGATGTTGGCAATCGTATTTGCTTGTGAAAAATTAAGGCCTTATATATTGGGTCAGTATTTGTAATACACAGTCATCGCGCAATTAAATATCAATGACAAAGAAAGATGCCCAGCCCGAAACGTCGGATGGGTGCTCGCTCTGAGTGTTTGATATTAAGATCAGATAAAAAGGGTAGTGACAATGTGATAGTTGATCCACTTGTCTAGATTGGAGAAGAGAATTCTTTGGGCTTGGAAGAAAAGGGACCCGGAAGATAGCAAAAATTTCACGATGAGCAATTATTTATGTTGCTCCCGGTACAAACACCACTGGTATCACGGATATGTTGAATTACTTGGCTTATGGAGTCATGCCATTTGGTCTGACTACCGTGAGAGGAGGAAATTGAAGCCGATTGCAGATTGTATATGGGATGACCAACTGTACCTTAGAAGATGAACATATATGATCATGGGAGATGTGTCCCGGAAACATAACAAAGGGTGGTATTATGGAGAAATGTCATGCATGTCCATGATATGGAGGACACTTTGCGGGAGGCAAGGCAGGCGAGAGATTTCTCAATCGGGATTTTTATTGGCTACTCTATTCAAAGAAATTTGAATCGGTAAAACATTGTGATGCTTGTTAGAATGGAAACATAAGCGAAGAAATGAAATGCCTATGATTCTTGTGAGTGCAAGGTAGTTTTATGTATGGGAATAAATGACCTTTCCATCATCATTTGGCAATATGTACATTCTCTATTGTGATTATGTATCCAAATGGGTGGAAAAACAATAAACATCCCGAGAGAAATGATGTCATCATAGTGGTTGGGTTTATCTGAAAAGAAACATTTTGGCTTGATTTGGAGCACCCCAGAAACAATCATCGATGATGAGGAAGCCATTTGCAAATAAGTTTTGCAAAACTCATGGCTTGATTAGGGGAATCAAACATCTAATGGGATTGGCTTATCATCCTCAATCAAATGGACAAAAATTTGAAATTTCCAATAGGGAGATCGAAGATACATTGATTAATGCAAGCGGGGAAGGACTAGTCTTATAAAGCGGATGATGCAATGTGGGCTTATAGAGCGCACAAAGCTCCATTGAATGTCCCCATCTGAGGTGTATATGGAAAACCTTGTCATCTCCCCTTAGAGCTGGAATACAAAGCTATGTGGCCCATCAAGAAATTGAATTGTGACTTTCAAACTACAAAGGAAAGACTACTCGAATGGGATGAAGCGGAAGAGTTGAGAAATGAATCTCATGACAATCTCAGAATCTACAAAGAAAAGACCAAGAGGTGGCATGATCAAAAGATCTTAAGGAGTGAATTCAAGGCAGGAGAACAAGTTTTCTTATACAACTCAGTACAAAGTTATTTCGGGAAGCGAGAGTCGAGATGGAATGGTCATGATGGTAGCAAGTACACCCTTTGGAGGCGATAACATTGAAGGTTGAATCTGGAGGTAAATTCAAAGTAAAGCGGTCAAAGACTAAAGCATTATTTTGGAGGAAGGCGAAGGAGGTAGATCGATTTGGAAAAGAGAGAAAAAATGAATTTGAAGCCCAGGACACTCCTGACCTATATGTCTGGCTAAGGATATTAAAGCGAGGCGGCTTCTTGGGAGGCTGACAAGCGGACTCTTTATTTTTGTTAATTTTGATTGGTGTTGATTACTTTTATTATTTTGAAGTCTTACTTTTGATTTGGTTAGAAGTTTTATTAGAAAAATTGATTTTTTGCTAAAATGTTTTTTATTTTGGATAGGAAAGATGAACTGGAATCAAAAGTTATTATAAAGCATACTGCCTCAAACTGAAATGTGCATAAATTAGCGACAAGGGGGAGTAATTATATTTCCCTAAAATTTGTTTTAGATAATAATGCATATTTGAGGTTTGAAAAAGTTGATGATATTAGAGCCTAATTAAAAAGACAACTTTCCAGCGCTAAGTTCTTAAATGCTTTGATTGAATATTTTGATGTCAATGATTGTTGTTCATAATTGAATTGAGAAATTGTGTTTTCACAAGCTGAATTCCATAATTAGACTAAATTGTGGGTAAGTAACTGAATTGGAGGGTAGTTTAAACTTGCAAACATTTGAGGATTCAAATCTTTATCACGACACTTGGAAATTAGGTCGCGACATCACTCACTACAACAAGATGAAAAGTTTGTCGTAGCGTAGATGTTTTGATAATAAAGGTTGGGGTGAAAATTTTAATTTGAAAAGCCCTGAAGATAAAATCCGATTAAATTCTAAAGGTTATAGTTGTGACCTAATCATTAATGGTCACGAAAAATGAAGATAAACAATCATTTATTGAGCCATTAACTGAAGAGTGTTTTGAAGCTCTTGAAAGGCCACCTCCTTCGATTGCCTCCACGTCATTCTTACTCTCACCTGACTTAGCTCTCTTCCTCTCTTGACATCTCCAAACCACAGGTGAAGACCACAAACTTACAAACTCATATCTCATCCATGGAAGAATCCTAAACACGGTCCCCGAATCTCGGTGAGATGATGACGGAACATCACGTGAGTGAAGCGGAGGTTCGTACAGAACCTCAAGCGAGAAGCTTGACCCACAGTAGCGAGCGGAAGGCGGGAAGAGGAACAAAACCCGACAAGGGAAGAAGCGAGAAAGAATTGAACAAAGTAGAGCTAAGCAAGCTAAAGAGTCTAAAGACAATAAAGCATTCATTTCAAATGGAAACTACTCCTTGAGGAGAAGAACTGACGACAAGAAAGGGTTTATTCGAAAGGGGTTTGGTACATTCATCACCCTTTGCAGAGATTATAAAAAAGAAGTGGGCTTGTTACGTAAACATAAGCCACCTGGTTTTACTGCAGTAGTTAAGGAATTCTATGCTAACATAATGTAGATGAAAGAGGATTCAGTATGCGTCAGAGGAATATGGGTTCCCATGGGCCATGAAAGGATCAATGAAGTTTTCCAAATCAAAGATCCTAAGAATGGATTTAAGCCTGCGCTTGAGGAACTGACCATGAACATACGTGAAATTCTGGCGGTGAAAGGGAAGTGGAGCTCTATAAAGAAAAATCCCCATGAATCCATAAACAGAGGCCCACTAACAGAAGAAGCCAAGGTGTGGTTTTATTTCATAGTCTACAGTATAATTCCAATAAAGCATCGAGCCACGATAAGGGCAAGCCGTCATCTTTGTATCGTTATTGAAGGGATCTGAAGTTTGATGTAGGAAATAATTGAACCATCTATTAGGAGCTTCCACAAGAATGTAAAAAGGGGACTAATCCCTCATCCGACAATAATCACTAGGCTCTGCATCTTGGCTAGAGTTAAATGGATATGGGCAGAGGAAGAAACTTGTCACCAGGGTTTCTCCTGACATCGTAGGGTGATCAAAGGCCCAAAAAGTAAAAAGAGGAAAGAAATGGAAATTGTGGAAGTGGGGGAGGAGCATGAAGAAGAAGAAGAAGAGGAACAACTAGGGATGGAACAAATCCCAGAGGAAAGCCAACTGCTAGTGGAGGATGAAATGCACAGCAGAAGAAGTCCATTGAGTCATTCTCCTCACCGATGTAAGGAGACTTTTGAACCTGACAAAATGTTCGGGAAATCAAAGGAAATGCAATGATTATGGATATCTTTGAGTGTCAATGAAGAAGGAAATGGAGGAGAGAGAGAGAAAAGGTAAGACTGACAACAAAAATCGAGAGAGGAATTTCCGGGACAATGCGAAGAGAACAACAGCAGAGTGAATGCTGACGAGAGATGAAGAATGAAAGAAGAAATAGAAAGGAGAAAAAGAGCACTAATGCAAGAAATTTGGATTCAAAAATAAAAACATTCTACAATGAAGCAATGAAAATAGTAGAAGATGTGCGACCTTTTTAGAAAAGAAAGGAAAGATGGAAACCTGACATGCTCACGAAGGAAGAGGGTTTCAAATATCTTTACAAGAAGAGCAATTCAAGGAATTTGGAAAGATCATGGAGAAAGAAGAGACAAGGAGTTAGAGATGGATAATAACTACGAGGACATAAATTGTGGAATGATATTCTAGACAGTGAATTCAAATTTAGTGAACATACCTGATGTGATCACTTGAACTTAAGGATCTGTGAACAAATACGGCTCCATAGGAAAGGAATCGTAGTCATACAGTGGAGTACACAAATGATCACGCCTCTTTAGGAGAGAGAAGAACCACCGACAAAAGCGAGACATCTCCATTCCCAAGTTCCCTCCATCTTTAGCTACCTTTAACCTTGAACCTCTAAACACAGAAAACTTCCGAATCCTGCAAAGAAGATAAACACATATTCTATTTTCTCTCCCAAACTAAATGCGTAATCATTCATCATCCTCTACGTATTCAAGAATTCAAAGCTCGATAATACAAATAAAATAAGGATTTGTGCGAAAATTTTGTGTTCATTTGTGTTTTGATTGGTTGATGTGTCTACATAATAAGCCCTATTTATACCATATTTGCAGTACCCCTGAATGATCAGAAATCAAGCTTGCTGGATCAAATAGTTTATTTCTTTGCGACATGTTTGGAGTGAAATGACTTGAGAGCGATTGAAATTCACGTTGTATTGTTGTGAGGAATTTGAATGCATGATCAAAATGAACTTCTTTGCTTGATTAAAAAAATAAACACCTTGACAAAATTCAAATCCGAACCAGCGATAGATGCATTGTGGTAGGCTAATCCCGATTGGAAAGGAGTTGCAGTTTAGACATAATGAAGTTGAATGATCAGATTTAGGAAGATGTACTCAATAGGAAACACAAATAAGGCTTTTGAGAATGTTGTGTAAACAGTAAGGTCAATAAAAATCCTGAAAAACAATGCACATGGTCAAAGTGAGTCCTTAACAAATTGTGAAAAATTATGGACATCTTCTAGGTTCATTCATAGTCAAATAGTCTAATGTCCTAGAACTTGTTAGATTATTAGTCGAGTGAAATCTTAGGCAATACTACGCTTGAAGTGATATAGGCCATCCTTGGAAGATTGAGCCTTTCAAGCCTACCCTCGTAATATGCCTGACATACACTCACAGATTAGAGTGAGCGAATTGCCTAATTTCTTCATTGAACCAGCAATTAGAAACCTCAAACCCTTCCTTTATTCTAATCCTACAGTAAAAAACCATTTATTGCCTAGGTTTCAGGAAAAGAACCTCAAAATGCAGAAAAGGACAAGATTGGGGGAATATTACTTTGATTTGAAGGGAAAAACAAGAATGAAGGATGGAAAAACAAAAGAACAAATTAAGGAAAAGAAAGGAATGCAAAGAAGAAGTCAAGGATTGTGAATTGTCAAATTGGAATAAGTTTTGTCTTGTGGCCTTCCTCTCTTGAACAATTAAGTTCATATGGGTGTTTCAACTTTTTTCAGTACTCTAATGCGATTAGTATGGGAATTGCTAACTTGAAAGTTCTCTAAGAGTGGTAGAAGCCTAAAAGACAAAACATTACTATTCCTAAAAATCTTTGACAAGTGAGAAGAAAAGCAAAAAGGGCTTCTATCTAAAGGGACTGACTTGATAAGAATGACAATGGCAAAAAAAATTACCAAGATGAGAGTATGCAGTATGGTACATCAAAATCAAGTTTGGGGGAAAATTTTCTTTTCTAACATCAGTAGAAAAGAAAGGGATGAAGGATAGAGACAAAGATAAAAAAAAAAAAAAGTGAAGATTGGAATCTGGAGTAATTTTAGCTTAAATTCTCAATTATCCACCCGATAGCGAGCGAACTTCTGAGCCTAAAAGACCTAATTGATCTTGAAGGTTGTATTTGCCTACATTAGTCGAGAGTAATATGAAAAACAAGCATATGGGACTTAAAATGATATACAGTAACTGTGTCAAACCCCATAAAATTAGCTAATTTTGCCAAAGAGAATGGGAAAGAAAACCATCACACACTCACAGATCAAGATGAATTGACTGAATTGTTTACATTTCAGAAATCATTAGTTCTTTTTTGTGATAGTAATTGAAAACTCTTCCTAAGTCTGAATTGAAAACTAAATTTGAAACCATGCTGCAACTAACTAGTTTCAGTGGGAGGTACGATTAAAGGATTCTGCGGTATAAAGCGGAAAAATGTCCACCCCAAAAATAAAAATTTGAATTGTTTTGAGAAAAACAAAATTTTCTTTATTTGCTTAGGAGACCAGCCAAAACTTTAAGTTTGGGGGAATTTCCACGAGTCTTAAACTCATCTATTTTTAATCCATTTTTCAGGCTTATTTTTAGTATATTCAGATCTGTTTTAATGTCAAATTATGGATTATTCTGACTTTGTGTTTTGCGGGTTTTAATTCAAAGGAGAAAATTTTAGCGAAAGAAGAAAAAACGATTACGAGTCTATGTCGTGACGAGTTACGTGTGTGTAACAACATCCAAGCAAATGGCTGGGAAATGCATCCGCGACAATATTTCTTCTATACCATAACCTGGGCCAGAATATAGAAGAGGAGATATGTCGCGACAAAAGTTCTGTGTGTCGCGACAGAACATGGGAAGAATGTAACAAGTCGGTTGAGACCAAGAAAGATAATGTTGTGACAAGGTTTGTCATCTGGATGTCAACATCAGGAAAAACCTGTCACGACATAAAAGCTCCTGTCGCGACACTAAAAATATAAAGAAAGCATAAATCCTATAGTGACAAGGTATCTTATGTCGCGAAAAGAAATTAAAGAGCAATACAGGAAGGATACTGCGACATATCAGTTTATGTTGTGACATAATGAAAAATAGAAAGCAGAATCTATGTCGCGACAAATCTTCTCTTATCGACGCGGTGGCCGCTTGGAAAATCTGATTGAGACACGGTAATGAATGTCGCGACCTTTGAAAGACAAGGTTTTAAGTTTAAACGAAGAAAGCGAGTCGCGATAAGTGATGCGACTTAGTGAGCCCGGCGGTTCTTGTGAGTTCAATGTTGCGACATACTTCAAAGCTGAAGAGAGGTTTCGATGTCGCGACAGGGATCTTAAGGTAACGACACAAAAATAAGCTTAACACAGATAAACAAGGTCACGACAGACTTTTCCATGTCACGAAAAAGATTCCAACACAAGGAAGAGAAGTCTTGTTGCAACATAACAGAACTAGGTCACGACACAAAGATGAGCTAAAGGCAAAAAGTCTTGTCACGACATAAACACTTGGTCACAACAGAAAACATCTACAACACAAATAGACTAAGTCGCAACATCAAAATGAAGCTATAATAAGAAATCAGGTTAAATGGAGACAAGTCTCTATCCTTATGAGACTTTCTTTGTGAGTCGTGAAGCGGGAATGCTAGCAAATAAAAGAAACATTGTTACAACAAGAACCAATAGAAATACTGTCGCGACACATATTTGAAGAAGCTTAACATAAACAATGTCGCAACATAACTGTTCCAGTAAACACACATGAGATTGTCGCGACATAGAATGGATAGAACGATAGACCTTGCAAGACAAATTGTTAAAGAGCAAAGAAAGATCTGTCGTGACAGAGAAAACTTTGTCGTGATTGAATTGAGATGCACAAGGAAGCCGGGTTGCACTCTTTGCATGCTACAACGAGAGACATGATAAGAATTAAAACTTCTGTCCATGACCACACTTTTAGGTCGCGACAGAGAATGCAATGCAGGCGTAGATTTTGGGGATCCATAATGTACCCTCGAATTTAGAGCCCGAGCCTACAGGGCTCTATAAATAGAAACATTTTTGGAAAGCGAAGGTCTTTGTCTGCGAAAAACAGAAATCAAGTGAGACTCTTTTTATTGTATTTTTCTTTTATTTCTTTTATTTTTCTTTTCTTCGTAGATTAGAATTAGCGTAGGATTTCAATTTGTTTATTGGACTTGACACAGTGAATTGTTCAAAAGTTTCGAAGTTGAGCCAAATTGTTGAATATAAATTCCGATTACTGTTGAATCTAATGAAGTCTAGATAAAAGCTAGATTCATTTCTTTAAGTTGATTACAGTTGCATTGGAAATTTCCTTATCAGTATTTCAGTGTTCACTATGATTCAGTTTTCGAGAAATACAACTTTCGCTGGGAAAGATCTGATGTTAGTTATGGTCTTTCCTGGACAATTAGAAAGAGATTTCTCAGATTGAAAATTTTGAATTTATTTGAATGGTGTTGTTCATGAAGTGAATTATTTCCCTGACATTAGTAACCTTACCCGATTAAAGAGTACATTGTTTGGCTACGATTTCGAGGCCCTCCCAAGTGACACAAAGTTAGAGATTCCTGAGAGCATGGATGCATTCCTTAAAGGTATGCTAGACTATTATTGAAGAACTAATGAGCTCTAAAATATTACTTAGATAAATCATCAATTTACTCATGGTTTGAGAATTAGTTGGGGATCACATCAATTTAATCAATTAAATTTCTCCTTGGTCTTGAGAATGATCTTGATCCACATGTTAAGCTTATATCTAATCAAGGAGAGAGTGATTCGTACCACGGTAGGGCTGATTCGAATCAACAAAATTTGTAGTCCTAAGTTCCTCCCTCTTTGCGTAGTCAGCTCTTTGCGATATAGCGGTCTAGGGTCGAACACGGGGATGGGTTTCATCACATGGTGTCCATGTCGGTGTTGAAAATGGTGAAGCTTTTAATTTGGATTTTGGATTTTTCATTTTAAAGCAGTGTGAGTTGTTTGGTGATGATTAATTGTAAAAGCGAAAAGTGAAATGAGAAAAGGTAACTTTGAAGGTTTAGGTCACTAGCTTGACAACATAAGAGATATGAAGTGTCTCCGGGTTTTTATCCTCGCGTGTAATGAAAACTGACCTCTGAGATTCAGCCATAGCCCAGGATCTTTGTTTAACTAGAAACCTAACCCTAGAATCACTCTATTTAGTCAACACGGGTAATATGCATCTATAGCTCCTTTCAATTTGAAACCTTAACATTCGAAGCTTCATTTCGAGTGGCTCGTAAAGGCCGTCCCAAAAAACAACTTGGTACATACAGCGATAAGTATGCCTTTGTATCTAAAGCATGGTAAGTATTAGCGAAATGATGACATTAAATGATATTCAACCTAGTTTGAGAGGAATTGGAACCATAAATCTGATGCATGGCATTTAACACATGAGGACGGCACGCAGCTACCCCACGGCCAAGCTAGCTACCTTCCTCTTCAAAGTTTGGGAAGCAGCGAGCATCTCTTGAGTTGTCATCCTCAGAGGTTGTTTGGTTGGCCAGAAAATGAGAGAAAGAGGAGAGAAAGAAAAACAAACCTGGCCCAGAGGCTACTTGGGAGATATTTACATAAAATGAGATTGCCAAAAAGATTGCTTAAGGTTACAATTTGGGTGGGGGGAGCTTATATAGGCCGCGATGTATGAAAATCTGAGAAAGCCTAACATATTGGCTAATCTGAGGACAGGGAGGTGTGCAAAATGAGAGTCGGTTGGCATTAATTGCAAGATGTGGCGGGAGGTTTTGGCTATGCGAGAACAATTTCGCTAGGTGGCGAAAATTTAGCCTGGGCGTGAGTGCACGGAGAGATAAGCGAAATCGGAAGGAGATTTCGCTATGCCTTTGCAGTTCGGCTAGGCCCAGCGAAATTTCGACAGCCTAAGGTACAGAGATAGCGAAATGTAAGACTGGCTAGGCACATTGATTAAGCGAAATTTGAAAGCCTAGCGAATTTCTCAATTTAAGCTAGGATTCTGAAATTTCGCAATCCCGGTAGAAATTTCGCAATCATAACGAAATTTCTGAGTTTGCATGTTCTTCGCTGTGCTGCTTTGCATCTTGCTGCATCCGTTTTCATCAGCTGCCTTCATTATTCATTGATTTTGGGGGATGGGGGTGGGGGTGGGCTTATATAGGCCGCAGTAATAATGCAAGAAAGCCTAACATATTGGCTAATACAAGGAGACCCAGGTAATACACCAAAATGGAAGTGGTTGGCATTAATTACACAAAGATGATGACAAAGGCGGGGAGGTTTTATTTATGCGGAACAATTTAAGCTAGGTAGCGAAAATTTCGCCTAGGTAAGCGAAAATTCGCTAGGCGTGAAATTGCATAGAGATAGCGAATCGAGAGAATTTCGCTGTACGCGCGATTTCGCTGGCTAGCGAAATTTAGCTAGCCTAAGCGAAATTTTAGAATAGCGAAAATGTATGGCCCAAGCTAGGCACGTGATTAGCGAATTTGAAGAAAACTAAGCGAAATTTCTCAAGCCCAAGCTAGGATTGCGAAATTTTCACTATGAGTGCGAAATTTTAATCGGTAGGCCACCATGATCATAGAAATTTCACGGGTTTGCATATTGACTCGCACGCTTTGCATCTTCCTTGCATCCATTTTTATCCACTTTGCCTTCATTCCTTCATTGAATTTTGGGAAGAGGGGGTGGGTATATGGGCCACTTGATGTATGAAAATACAAGAAAGCCTAACATATTGACTGTCTGAGGAATAATTAATACACCAAGAGATGAGTCGGTTGGCATTAATTACACAAGATAATGAGGCGGGAGGGTTTATTATCTTGAGTGATTTGGCTGGTGGCGAAGATTTAGGCTGAGCGTGAGGTGCGCGGAGATGGCGAATCAGGAGGAATTTCGTATGCCTTGATTTATTTGGCTAGCGAATTTAAACTAACTAAGCGAGGCCACAGAAGATGACGAAGTATATCAATTCATTTAGGCATAGTGATTAGCGATTTGAGCTAGCGAAATTTCTCGAATTTCGCTAGGATTCTTGAAAATTTCGCTATGATTGCGAAATTTTCGCAATCCCAGCGAAATTTTCGCAATCATAGCGAAATTTCCTAGGTTTGCATATTCTTCACTGCTGCACACTGCATCTTCCACTGCATCCATTTTCATCACTTTGCCTTCATTCCTTCATTGAATTTCGATATGTTTGATGGCTGATAAATGGGTTCAATCTTCATAGTTCAGCACATATATCGATATTGAACTCTCAAGGTATGCAAAAACCTGTAAAACAACCAAAAATAACCTCGAAATGGCATAAGTGATACTAAGTAGATCCTAACACTTCAATTGGCTTAATTGACATGATTAGTGCGCAAAAAGCACTCAAAACTTATCTCACATAGGGCTCAAAATAGCACTTTTTGGAACACTAATCACCCCCGACGAAAGCGTTGCTAGTCCACTTGTGATGCAAAACTAAAGGATATGCATGCGTGATTTCAAAAAGTTTATGATTGAAAAGGTGTATGTACATATAAACACTACCTTTAAAATGAAAAATTGACACGAGTTTGAAAACCCGATGAAAGAGCCAAAACCATACAAGAACAATTTATTGGTCAATATTGGATCAAGGCTCTCAGCTGAATTTCCACGGGTCTAATGGTTCTTTATGTAACGGTCGAGCGATAAATTGGAAGAATTGTCCCGTACGACTGGCAAGCGACATGGCCTTAAGTTGTTGAAACGAAAGGCCTAGATAGGGATGGTTACTCTTTCTTTCATTATTCAACTACATTTGTAGAGTGCGATGCTTAAAATCCGACTTCACCAAAGTCCGTGTAGCGGGGGTCCATAGATGACTCCTGACGATTAAGGTTTGAGGCGTCGCGAAAGGATCATGACGCGAGCTTCTACGAGTTCACCGGACTCAGTATGACGAAAATCAAGCACCTACAAATCATTAAACTCTACCTATCCGCATGCTTGAACACTCATCAGTGACTCCTGACCAATTAAGGCATAGGGCATCGGGCTTCCAAGGCTTTCGCCATATACCCCTCGGGCCAGAGTGTTCGGGGCTTGAAGTAGCTTCATGATTTTATTTTTTCTTTTTCTTCTTTTCTTTTTCTTTTTCTTTTCTTTTCTTTTCCTTTTTGGAAGACTACATTGGTCTTCAAATGTAGAAAACACAAACCTATCTAGGTTGCCGGCAAACCTAAGGTCGACTGAAATTGAAAGGAGGAAAACATATTCACGACTGATGACTGTCGGTGTGTAGTGTGTGAATTAGCCTAAAGGGGAAAATTTTCAAGTTGAGCATGCTGGAACTTCAATTGACCAAAAATTGAATCAAACATGAAATTGCTCTAGCATTAAGGCAACATGCGAGGTTTCCATTTTTCAATTAAAGGCAATTCAATTGTCCAATTGAAGCAATTCAATTGTTCAATTGAAGACAAAAACAATTAAACAAAATGGGGGCACAAAAAATGATATGCAAAAGTGTGTATATATATCTTGGAATAGCTTTGATATAGCGAAAATAAATTTAGTACATATGAATACTAAGCTAACATACAAAGTATCACTTCACTACTATATGGCTAATACATGAATCCTAATCAAAATTAGTAGGCCGGAGTTGATAAAGGTAGTAGCTATCTGAAAAATGAAAACTAACACTTTCATTCTTTGTGGTGGTGATGGATCTATGCTTCTTCTTCTTTACGTGACACATCGAATCTTTGCGTAGCGGTGGACTCATCCCTACGAGCGAGGGCACGTGGAAGACCTGGGTGAGTCATGATCTGTTTGGAGCATGAAACCAGTCCTGCAGAAGTGGCCTCGTCGATCCGACCTCACAGTCTGTCTTTGCTGATAGCGGCGAAGAAGCAAATAGCATCAAATCACACCGGCTATCTCGAGTTGGCATGAACGTACTCCGGTGAATGACGTGATGTATATGATGGGCCAGGAGTATCGGCTGCAGCTGTGGAAGTAGCATGTGGAGGAGGAGATGGAGGGACATATCACGACCCGAACTCCCCCTGCCACCTCGGGCTCCTTAGGGCATGACTATCATCTCTGTGAGAATGCTCGGCCTCTGGAACTGGAACCTCCTCCTAAGTCTCTTTCTTTGGAGGATAAGGATAGGCATGACCATCGCTCTCTCCATCGACAGGACCTGAGGGCACCTAACCCTCAACTCTAACCTGGGCTCCTCGGGAAACCCATATGCTCGAGGACCCGGCATAGTAGCCTCGGCATCAGCAGTGGGAGACTCTCTGCTCGAGCCAGGCCCTTCCGGTGGACCTTGTCCTCGAAGTGTGACAGGGAGGTCATCACCAGCTCGGAGGGACTAAACGGTATCCCTCAGGATCCGTCAGAAGCCTCCGGGGATAGCCCCCCTCCGTATCACGTAATCTTTGTGAGATGAGCAGTCCTCAATAGGTGATCAATCGGCGACATATGGCGGGGCGCATACGAAGGCAGCCGTGTGATGTCTCGAGGCCGGTATGCGAACCATCCATTTGAGGTGGAGTGGGCCCAGGCTCGATAGCCCTGCGAATTGGCGGCGGTATCACACGCGAGGCCTAAAGTATCTTGAAATATCTCTGGCTCTAAGTACTCTGGGCGTCGTCTATGGTGAGTGGAGCTCGAGCGGACGGTCTCCCCGGGATGTCATCGAATGGTAGAACTGCAGAACCACCCGGGGATAATAATACTGCCTCGGCCTCATGAACGGTAGCAAAGAATAGTGCTCAATCAACCTCATCGAATCCCTGAATCTGGGATCGGCCATCAATGCCGGGACATCGTAGTATGACTCCTGATGGAACTCTCTGCGGTGGAGTCGTACATTCCCCGGGATGGGGTTCCCGACGAACAACGGCCTCCTGATCCTGGAAGCAGGCGACAACTGAGGTGAAGATGTAGTCTCCGCTGCGGATGTGGCTGGGGATAAATTTGAGGAGCTGGATAGAGGAATGACTCTTTGGGCCCGATGTGCGGGCCGGCTTGGAGGGCCGGGCCCTCCCCAGCTCTCCATTGAGGTGTCTGAGGTGACGGGGCCGGGGTCCGTCAGAATCTGATACTCGTCTGAATCCTGGGGCTTCTCGGAGGCGCCTCGGGGGCCCGGGGAGGCTAGTGCGGGGCCCGGGGCCGGGCTGGGGTGGGGAGTCGGGACCCGGAGGCTGGAGCCAGGGTCTGCTCCTCTCGCTCACGGTGTACCTGCATCGACCGGGTGGCGAAGCGGGACCTCTCTGATGCAGCACCATAAGCATAATCCAAAATAAGACAACTGGAATAGAATCGCAGTCTGGTGAAACCAGGTGCCTTATAAGGCGATCCCGAGGCTCAGCGGGGACCGAGGAGCCTTTGGATGCGTGCGCGAAGGCGCGACATGCGGGTGTGACTCGGAGGTATGTACGGTGCGCTCGATTACAGAGCCTGGCCCCATGATGGCTAGTGGTGGCGGCTCGGGCCAGAGCGACGACTCGAATTTGTGAAAACCCGGGGCTTCTTGCGCAGTGGGAGTAGCTGGTCGGGGCTCGGGCGTGGATGGTTCTTTATCGCGGGGGCAAAGCCCAGGCGGGCGAGGGCACGGGCTCTTGCGGGCGCGGTGTGGCCAGCGGTGACCCGGCTCGCGTGCGAGTGAGCAGGCCGAATTTGGAGCAAGCTGCGCGGTGACCCCCCGGCGACTGGGGTTGCGGCAAGGTGGCTCGGGGAAAGGGGCGGGAGGGTGAATCTGAGAGTGATTGAATGGCCAGCCCCCTCCCCTCTTTTTACAAGCCTTAGACGGAAGTCGAAGGGTCTTTTCCCTCTAATTTTCGCTATTATAGCGAATTTGAGTTTAGCCTTCATCACCACAGAACAAAATTTTTGGCTTAAATATTAATAATATAAGAAATAAAAATTATTATACTAAAAATTAATATATGATATTATAATAAAAAAATTAATATGGATACTATATTATAATTCTGAAGTTACTAAGTAACTGGAAAACTCCTAAGTTAAGAAACTTTCTAAAAATAACTGAATTTATTAAAATCGACTAAATTAAAACAAAAAGCAAAAATTGTTGAACTGCAATTCGGTTTTTGGGAACACCGAACCAGTTCAATATCACAAAATTACTCAAGGAGGGTCAAGGAGGATGATCTCCTCAAACCGCGTGGCACAGTGAATCCTTGTTGTTGGTTTTCCCTTAGTGACTTGTTTCTCCTTTGGTTGATGAGTGAATTGAGCAATTGCTCTTCGGTGGGCCTTGATGGCAATTCGACACACTGCTACTTTTGGTTGGTCATTTCTTGCAATTCCGCGCATAAGCTCTGCATGTTATTGATTGAACTAACTTCTTGATCGATTACTTTTCATCTTGCGGCTGTGTTTGTTGTTCAAATGGAATATGTTCGACTCCGAGTCATATTGCCAAATGTAAGTTGCATGACTCCATTTCGACAATTGATAATAGCATTAGCAGTGGCCAGAAATGGTCTTCCTAGGATGATTGACACATGATTGGGTTCATTTGCAATTGGCTGGTGTCGAGAACTACAAAAATCTCTTTGGGTAGTAAATTTGTCTATTTTTCACCAAGACATCCTCTGACTAACCTCCCTTTGGGATCTTCAACGATCTATGGCTTGATGATAGTGTTATGTTGGTAGGTTGAGGTTCATGATACTTGCTTATACCGATATGGCGATAGGTTCCTGCTTGACTCTAGGTCAGTGAGGTTGTCTATCTAGTCCCTGACCTTCTGAGAAAGTATGGGAGATCACGGATCCTTGTATTTGACAGGGGTTCTTACTTTGGATTATGTGTGACTTGTTCGATTAAATGCCTTCTTCTCGTCTTCGCTGATTGTGCAAAGATCTTTTAAAATTTTGCATAGAGTAAGGACTTGTTTGATTATGTCAAAGAGGTATGTTGACTTTACACCTTGTAGGACTTCTAGGATGCACAGCTTCTTTGAGATGCAATATTCTTGCCTCTAAGTGCTTGTGGAAATGGAGGTAGCATCTGATGTTTCATTAGATCCTCTTCGGGGAAAATGTGTTACGGCTCCATTCTACCTTCTTTCACAGTTTCCTAACGAGTTTTAGCATTGGTTGATCAACCTCTTTCCACTCTAGATGCAATTATAGCTTTCACCTCATCCATTCCCCGAATTGCTAGATAAACCTATCTCATGGACTCCTTTAGTTGGCAATGTTTGGGAAGTGAACCCTCTCTCTTTGTGCCTCGAGAATTTTGTTGATCTTTGTGATTGAATCTGCAAGTTGTCTATTTTACGATTAGATTGCTCTCGAAACCCGTCTATTCTCTTGTTTCAATGTGCTCTCTACAGTATCAATCCCTGCATTTTAATTGTGCAGTGATCATTTTTGTTCTTCCACAAAACTACCCACCACCTTACTCAAATTTAAAATGGCTTGTTCCGCGAGGATGGGAGGATGGTAGTGATTTGTGGATTAGTTGAGAACAAGCGTGGTTTGGCACACAGTACATAATGGGGATTAGGTCTCCATAAGAGGTTAGGGTGATTCCTCCTTTTGGGAATTGTAGGTGTGCCATATTGGGTATCTATGGGTGAGTTTATTTGATTTAGGACATGTGGGCATGCTCTGAGCGATTAATATGGAGGTGATTATTTGACTGAAAATTGAAGCAAAGAGTTGGGATAAGTCAATATTCTTGTTTGCATTTCATACTGATTTTTATTCCAGCTCATCCAATCTTCTAGTTAAAGTGGTCAATTTTTCTTTCATCTCTGTGTCTTCAGAAAGTGCATACATGCCCCCCCTCAGTTGGTTCGAAGGCCTTGATCTTTCGGCTTCCCTTGGATTCGGTTCATCCCATGCCTTTGAGGTTTCAGCCACATAGTTCAAAATTATAACCATCAGGGTTTTGCTCCAAGTTACCTCCACACATAGTCTCAATAGTTGCTTCATGGTTGAGACATACCATCATAAAATGGTTCACTAGCATCCATGTATCAAGCGTGGTGTGGACATGCATTGATGGTCTCTATATGACTCTTTCAGTGAACCTCTCACCATCTTGAGGCGCAAGGTGTAAATTTGTCTCTTCAAATTGTTGAGGTGCTGAACAATGAGAATTTTTAAAAACTCTGTGCATTTCGGTAATTTCTTATGGTTTTCTGGAAGCCTCGGTGAGTTAAAGCCAAATCTTAGCGCTGTCCTTTAGAATTGAGTGGAAATGCCTTGACTTTAGCAATCCATGTCCATCATACCTTCCTTAAAAGTTTGACCCAAAACCTCCTCAAAATCCCTTATGTGTGTGTATGGATTTTCATTTTCCATACCATGATATGTGGGAGTAGGGGTACTAAATAATGCCTCAACTGCTACATCTTGACATGAGGTATATGATGCGAGGAAGGGCACTAACTCTAGGAGGGTGGATGTGATCCCTCATCAATCTATAATTTATTAGATTCATTTGGGTGCTGGCGACTATGACTCACCGGATAGGGGATCATTTGGTCTATTGGCACACTGATTTCACAACTTTGTTCAACTGGTGTACTGATTCTATATAGTCTACCTGATGTCTCTCTTTCCCAGTGGTGCATAAACACACATTACCTGGCCCAGAACCTGAAATAACACGAACAAGCTTTGCAAAGGAGTTATTGTTAGCTAAAATAAAAGCGGCTGACAAAAAAACAAAAGCAGTGCGATTTATAAAGTGATGAACACTTGCGATTCACGACACTTGGGATTCAAAGGGTTAAAGGGTCACCTTCACTTGTGATGTTGATCACAGAGTACACTTCAACATCAAGCGTGGTTTACACACGGCACCATCGACAGCGCCATTGATTCGTGCGGTAGGGTGATTCGGAATCAACAAAAATTTGTAGTCCTAAGTTCGCTCCTACGTGGTCAAGGCATTTCTCTGCCGATATGACGATCTGAAGTGGCAGGATGGGTTCATCTATGAATGACTACGCTGTCGGTGTTGAAAATGGTGGCTTTTAATTTGGATTTTTAGTTTTTGTTTAAAGCGGTGTGAGTTGTTTGGTGATTAATTGTAAGCGAAAGTGAAATGAGAAAAGGTAACTTTGAAGGGTTTAGGTCACTAGCTTGACAACGCCAGGGGTAACAAGTGTCCTCGGGTTTTATCCTCGCATTATGACAAAGCGACCACCAGTTCAAGACATAACCGGATCTTTGTTCAACTAAACCTAACCTAGAGTCTCCTGTTGAGTCAACCACGGGTAATAACCATCTATAACTCCTTTCAATTTGAAACCTTAACATTCAACTTCATTTAGGTGGCTCGTAAAGGCCAATCTGAGAACAACCGATTACATCTAGCAATAAGTATGCTGTATCCTAAAGCATGGTAAAGTATTGGCAGAAAAGCGTGACGTGATATTGACCTCGTTTGAGAAGATGGGAACCATAATCTGATGCCTGTGGCATTTGTACATAGGGACAACACACCCAGCTTCACCCACAACCAAGCTGGCTACCCTTCCTCTTCAAAGCTAAGAGGCTTAGCCAAGCATCTCTTGAGTTGTCGTCCTCAGAGGGTTGTTTGGTAGCCCTGAAAGAGAAATGAGAGAAGAGGGAGAGAGAAGGAAAATATTTAGTGAAGGCTGGAATATTTTGCCGTGATTTACTTAAGATTGTGGGTTACAATTTGAGGGGGGCGCTTATATAGGCCATGATGTATCTAATGCAAAGAAAGCCTAACATATTAGTATGCAAAGGGACGAGGAGGTAATACACCAAAAATGAAGTCGGTTAGCATTAATTACACAAAGATGACAAGGCGGAGGTTTAAACTATCTTGAACAATTCGCTTCGTGCTTGAAAATTAATAAACAGCATTAGCTAGATGTGAGAGTACCTGAGAAGATAATCGGAGAATTTCGCTATGCACTGCCAATTTCGCTAGCTAGCGAAATTGTAACCAGCGAAATTTTTAGAGATGGCGAATGTATATTCGCTAGGCGCGTTGATTAGCGAGGAAATTTGAGAGCCTGCATTCTCAATTTAAACTGGGATTGCGAAATTTTCCGCTGATTGAGGGTTTTATGATCCCGGTGGAGGGGAAATACCGCAATCATGAAAATTTCCTAGGTTTTATTCTTCCTTCTTTGCACGCTGCATCTTCCACGCATCCATTTTCATCCTTTGCCTTCATTCCTTCATTCGAATTTTGATATGTTTGATGGCTGATAAATGGGTTCAATCTTCATAGTTCGGCACATATATCGATATTGAACTCGAGAGTATGCAAAAACACGTAAACAATAAAATAACCTCGAAATGGCATAAGTGATACTAAGTAGACCCTAACACTTCAATTGGCTTAATTGATATGATTAGTGCGCAAAAAGCACTCAAAACCTATCTCAAATAGGGCTCAAAATAGCACTTTTTGGGTACTAATCAGAAAGAGATGATTCTTTAAGATCTCAAGGATGAGACATCATTCGTCTTGTAGAAATCTGGAAATGGCCCTGTCTTGGGAAGCAAGAAATCTACGGTCATAAGAAATAGGTATGAAGTATTGGAAAAGAAAAATACCCAAATCTTATAAAGAAAATGTGATTACAAGTAATTGGTTAGACACATTTATTAGAAATGAACATGACTCTCTAATCTGTGAAATGTATGGTTAAGGAGAAATCAAACTAACTGCCTTGCCTCTTTGACAAATTCAGATTAAATTCTTGATAGAATATAATTAGATTATTTTGCAAAAAATTGATAATTTCTAGCAGTGAAATCGGTGTCTTCCAATGATGATGCAGTTCCAATCCGAGTTTAGTGCAGGATTTTAAAATTTTCTTTTTGTATAGATATACAAATTTAGTTAGTGGAATTAGTAGGTTATTGAAAATTTTATGAAATGGAAGTTCCAAATGGTGTGGAACTTGAGTAGTTGGGGTAGTTAAACTTTGGTCTCTTAATCTTTGTGGGAACAATGTCAGGACTTATAGGTCCACTTTTATTACTTATCTTGACCTATGCATTTAACGATATTATAGTAAACTAAAATTTTAAAAAAATAAAATCATTAACAAGCTATTTTTATTATGAGCATACAAGTTCTATTTTGGTCTAACAAGTTTTTGGTGCCTTTACTAGAATAGGTAATAGTCTGATATGATATGAGAAATTTGATCTATACACAAAATTGGTCAACAAGTTTTTATAGGCGCCATTATGGGGATCGAACTTGGTCACCGTGTGACGAGCGGTGGAAAATCCAGGTATGCGAGGCGAGATATTTGTATATTTTTCTTTTTATTTTATTTTATTTTTCTTTCTTAGTAGATTACAATTATGGATTTCAATTTGTTCTTTGGACTTGAAATAGTGAATTGATTTAGAAAGTTCAGTTGAGCTAAATTGTTGGAGATCAATTCTAATTACTGTTGAATCTAGTGAAGTCTAGATAAAGATGGATTCGTTTCTCAATTGATTATGGATTGCATTGGAAATTTCTGTCCAATTATTTCGGTGTTGCGTGATTGGAGTTTTAATCTGACTTTAGTTGGGAAAGATTTGTTAGTTATGGTATTGTTAGAAGAATTTCTGTTGGATTGACAATTTTGAATTTATTTGAATGGTGTTGTTCAAAAAGTAAATTGTTTCCAACATTAGTAACTTATACCCAATTAAAGAGGCTGTTGTTTGGCTCTTATTTCCAGGAGGCCCTCTTAGTGACACATAGTTAGAGATTCCTGAGAGTGTGGATGCATTACTTAGGGGGTATGCTGAATATTATTGAAGAACTAATGAGCTAAAGATTACTTAGATAAATCATCAATTTACTCATGGTTTTTGAGGTGGATTGAGGGATCTATCAATTTAATCAATTTGAGATTTCTCGTGGTCTTAAGGAATGATCATTGATCTGTGTTAGCTTAGATCTAATCAAGGAAAGATAACTCTTTAGATCTCAAGGATGGGCACATCATCCGTCTTGTAGAAATGCGGGAAATGGCCTTGTCTTGGGAAGCGAAATCTGCTAGTCATAAGAAATGGGTATGACTATTTGGAAAGAAAATACCCAAATCTTATAAAGAAAATGTGATTTGCAGTAATTGAAAGTTGAGACACATGTTTGAGGAAATGAACATGACTCTCTAATCAATGAAATGTATGGTTAAGGAGAAATCCAAACTATACTACCTTGCCTCTTTGACAAATTCGATTCGATTCATGATAAGGCCAGAACCGTTATGTTGCGAGAATTGATAATTTCACAGCGGTAATCCATTGTCTACTTCGGCAATAATACAGTTCCGTTTGATTTAGGTCTAAGTTTAAAATTTTCTTTTTTATTATAGATACCGAAATTTAGTTAGTGGAATTCTTGGTAGGTTACTGAAAATTTTATGAAATAGAAGTTGAATGGTGTGGAACTTGAGTAGTTAGGGTAGTTGAATTTTGAGATTCTCTCTCAATCTCGTGGGAACGATATCCGGACTTATGGGTCCACTTTTATTACTTGTACTACGTGCGGTTAACGTGTGTAATAAACTAAATTTTTAAATAAAATCATTGACAAAACCATTTTATTATGACGCTGCAGTTCAGTCAGCCACGCCTTCCCTTTGCGCCAGCGGAGAACGAAATATGCTCATTTAAGCTCTTTCTTTCACCTCGGCGAACCAAAATGTATCAGCAATTCAGATTTGACCTTTTGACTTCAAACAATCATAACTTTCTCATCCGACCTCCAAATGCGATGATTTTAGTCTCTAAGGAAAGATAAAAGAGAGTAGAATCTATCAATATCAAGCTTGGAGTCATTGGATATGATTAGGTATGCTGAAAATGCACAAAGTTGAGAGTGTTGCATGTAGTGTTTTGGAAAGTGCTCCCTTGACTTCACAAGGTCGTATCTTTTTTTCGTTGAACTCGAATTGGGTGATCTTGGACTAATTGGAAAGATTGAGAGGTGTAAGAATCCACTTAAATATCAAGCAGATCATGGGAGGTCATGGTACAACCCATAAATTCATCTTTGGTACTCTTAATGCTTTCTCTTTGCTTCAAAAATGTATACCACAGAGCCATAAGATGACAAAATTAAGCATCAAAGCAGTTAAAAACATCTATAAAGCTTATGATTGATAGGTGATTAATGGTAGCAGCATGTATGAAAATCACCTATCAAATACCCCCAAACTTGACATTTTGCTTGTCCTTAAAGCAAATAAACAATTCATTTTCCTTATTTAGAACTAAGAAACATGTTGAGCATGAAATTGGGATATTTAATGATAATTTTCCTCAAGGATTTAACCTTCATACAACACAAAGAAAACTCTGAGCTAGACTTTTTTTGAAAAATAATAGATTAACCTTAAATTAAACAACCTAAACCTAAGTTCTCGAGTGAGTGTGTATAGTCTTCTCCCTTAGCCCAGTTGGTACGGTTTGGATGGAATTAGATGAGTTTGAATGGAATGGGGATCTCTCACTCATAAGGTGAGTGTGCAAGACTCCATATGCTTGTTGGGCATATCACTCTCCACTAATGTAGGCTATACACAACTCTTAGGATCAATTAGGTCTTTATATAGTTTGTAGTGTATGGCTTAGGTAAGGGTAGTTGCATAGATCATTTAGGCTTTAGTTTATTGCATCTTTTTATTTCATAACTCCCCCAAACTTGCATGATTTTCACCATCCTCACAAGAACACCAAGAGCTTTATTTTTCATATTATAAGGAACGAAGTGGTGCAATGTTCAACCCCTTTAAGCTTCTATACCAACCCCATTATAACGAGCATTAGGTTGGCGCTCCTAGACCGATTGACCTTAGGGTGCTAGATGCTTAGGACACCTCTAAGAACTTACTTGCTCAAGGTAGGAAGGCTACGAAACTAAACTTACTCCTCCTTGCTTTTTTCTTTCTTTTTCTTTATTTTTCCGTTTTTTCTACTTTTTTCTTCATTTTTCCACCTCAAAACCTCCTTTGTTCACAATTAAGGCACACCCTCTTCGCCAACTATTTCCAAATTCTACATGTATCTAGATATTAGCATTGAAATCAACATGTTAGGGCAACAAAGTTTTAATGAAAGGTATTCAACAGGGACAAGGGTTCATTCTTAGCTTTTTGAGAAATAAAATGGCTAATATGACTCAGAATTGGATGACTATGGACATATGCATAAAAGGTTATCTAGAAGGCTCAATCAATCCAAGGATGGCCTATATCATTTCCCTAATTATCGCTGCCTAGGATTTTGCCTTGAGGCGATAATTGAACAAGTTTTGAATTCTTTAGAATCAAAATATGAAATGATCACCCAATTCTTCTCTAAACCCAATTTATGACCATCAAGGTAAATGACTTGTGCTCAGAATTGATAAGGCTTTAGCCTAAATAATCAACTATAAGATCGACCATTGTGCTAAGTTCGAAATACCTCTCATTTTCTTCATGTGAAAGAAAGTTCGATCATTATTCATCATAGGCATCATAATTATCTCAAAACAAGCTCGACGAAAACAAAGGGCACAAAAATGAAAAAAAACACAAACTGAAAACACAAAAATGAACTAAAACAAACAAGCAACATAAAGAAAATGCTAAAGATAGGATAATTGAAGCTGTTGGAAAATTTTAAAAACAAGGGGAAATTCCCCAATACCCTCAAACTTAAAATGAAGCATTGTCCTCGTGTATTAAATATGAAAGATAAGAATAGAGAGGGCTCCCACTAGATGATCAGTGTGATCATTGAACTCGGTGTGGTGAATTTTTGATGAAATTCTCTCAGCCAAGATTCATCTTCCAATGTCCTAAAAAGCAAAAAACAAATAAACACTTAAAATAAAATCAACATGCAACACATACTAAAAATAACTAACAACAAACCACTAAAGTACTAAATGGATAATGATTTGTGCCACAGTAGGTGTTATGAATCAACAAAATTTATAACCTAAATTACTCCTACTTTCGTAACATAGTATTGCGAGTACTTAAGATAGGATCGAACAAGGGGATGGGTTTCGATCTTTAAGAATAGATTTTTATAATGAGTCAAAATGGGTGAGGCTTTTGTTTGGATTATGGATTTGTATAAAGTAGTGGTTGTTTTCACTATACTAGCGAAGGCAATTAAATAAGATGTAAAGAAGTCCTTGGTTTTTGGGCCTTTAGTTTGGTATGATAGGGTTGCAAAGGTGTCCTCGGGTTATTTCCTCACATTAAGGAAGATGACCTATAGTCATTTCCAAAACCGGATCTTTGTTTAACTTTAAAAACTAACCCTCAATACCATTTCTCTTTGAAACATAGCATTTACTGAGCATTAAATGTTCCTGAAGTTGAAATCTAGCATTTAACCTACCTCTGATGGCTCGTAAATGACAACTAATGGATGTCAGTGTATCTACCACTAAAAATACACTGAACCCTAAAAGCTTGCCAAGTATTGACCAAAGAAAGTACATCAAATAGCTTTTTAAACCCTGGTTTTGAAGTTTGAAGCATAAATCGCGTGCACAGCCGTGAAATACAGAACGCCTATGAGCCTTATCGACCTACCTAACAACCCTCCTCTTCCAAGGTTTAGAGGATTTGTGAACATCCTTTGAGTTGTCATCCTCGAAGGGTGTGTTTGGTTGCCTAGAAAGTGAAGAAGAAGAGAGAGAAGAGAGAAAATGAGAGCGAAAAGCAGGGGGCCACGTAATGGAAATGCCTTTTAATGAAAAGTTGGAACACAGAATTGTTCGAAAATGGCGTATATAGCCTTCTGAGCAAGGTGAAAATACCAATCTAACCTAACTAGTATAATTACGGTGAGGGTAGAAATGGAAATTGACCCAGCGAGTCGTTTGTACACAAAAAGCAGGATGGGAGATTTCTCTGGGTGGGAAATTTTTGCTACATAGAAATTTCGCTATTAATATGCGAAATTTTACACTTTCTAATAACGAAGGTCGCTATGTAGAGAAGTATAGTAAGAAAATTTATTTATAGTGAGAGAAAGGGTTTCGTTATTGTAGCGAGTTAGCTACTTATAACATTTCTGCCCCTTGCTCCGCTTGTTCCGATCAATTTTCTTCCGTTCACGGCTTGATGCAATGAAGATAAATCATACGAACTCGATGTAAATCAAATAAACTTGATATGCTAGCTTGATATGATAAGAATAGGATGCGAAACACGCAAAAACTACAAAATAGCCTCGAAATACAATCTCATTAGTACCAAAAGGACCTACACATGTCAATCGACTTAACTAATATAGTTAGTACAAGTATAACCTATCTTAAATAGGGTTCAAAAATATAACTTTTCGATGCTAATCACACCAACCGACACGATATTTAGTCTCGTAGCGATGCTGAAGTAATCAACAAGTAGAGAACAAAAACATGAGACTCAAAAAGGTTTGTACAAATGTGCACCTTTGTGATGGGAATCACGAAAACCTAAACTAATAACCATCTCGAAAAAGAATAGAAAACTATACCGCGTTGGCCGACCAACAAGCTCCCTCCACTCCTCGAGCATGAACAGAGCTTCTTCTACAAAAGCTACGGGTTTTATGTTTTGATCGAGGTTTCAATCATAAACTCTGGCTACATGCGCTCTCGCCCCCGACAGGCCCAATGCCATAGCTTACTTGTATGTTAACCAGCACAAATAGGTCAAGACCTGCCCGCATTACCTGCGATTCTTTTTCGTTGATAACGTCTTTGAGGGGTTCAAACTTCGCAAAGTCAGGTGTAGCGAGTTGTAGATGACTCCCGAAAGCGATGAAGGTTTAGGGCGCGAGCCATGAGGGATCTTTTCGACCACAAACTCTATAAGGACCACCCCGAATGTCGGTCGTTTCGAGCCTCGGCACACAACTGCGCTAAACTCCACCCGTCCGCTTTATGGCGAACACTGGTGATGACTCAACCAGTTGGCTTAGGGCACCAAGCTTTAAAGGCTTTTGCCATATGCCCCTCGGACCGTGCTCGGGTTTCAAGGCAAAGCAAAGCGATTCTATTCTTTAATGTGAGGCACATTGGCCTTCTTTGCATGGGGGTCCGTATCCTATTCAAGGGAGTAAACGACACTAGGAAAGGGTTTGCATCGTAAGAGGGTCTTGTGATGTTTCTTAGCCCTATCATTAGACCCTAACGTGCTCGGTGTGGCAGGTTAGCTAAAGAGAGGGAAGAAACGGGTTAAATACAGGGAATTTGACTAGTCATCCACTTTCCCGGCTTCGGCATAGGACCCTTCTAGCATGCGAGCACCATTAGGAAGAGCTTAAGTTCATCACGTTGCTAGGCTAATCATTATGCATATACAAAGTTAATTAAAATAAAAAAATTATAAGGTGCGAAATAGAAAATCTGAATCTTGCTATATAGTTTTTTAATATAACCAAAAAGGCTAGTACAAGCTTATAATAGGTAAGTACATTACATAACTAAGCAAAATAAAACCCTTGCCTACTATTGGCTGAAAATACATACTAACGAAATAGTCCCAAAAGGCTGATGGCGGAGTTGAAAAAACTAAAGCGACAACAGTATAAAACAAAACAAAACATAGAGTAGATAAATGCTTACTTAGAGCTAACTCCCCAGGCAAAGCATCACGTGCCTCCTTTGGGTAGGGATCGAGAAGCTAGAGGAAGTGACCTCCTCCTGCTTGTGCAGTGGGCGCCCAGAAGGCTGCTGGATCAAAAGCTCTTTGCGAGCCGCGAGCACGTCAAGGAAACGGATGGGGTGATCCCGGTGGGTTGCCGGCAGGTGGTGGGCTGTATAGGTGCTATCACGGTAACTGGTGGGAGACCGAGGTGGCTCTATATCTGAAGAAGAATAAGCAGTTCTGTGCGAGGAGTAACCTCGGCGTTTGGCGTCAGCTCGGCGATCTTTATGCGAGAAGCCGTAAAGATGCGAAGTGGCGGTAGTGTCGCGTGCGGCATCCATAGCGACGAGAAATCCACGGAAGTGACGGGGATGTGCCGGATAAGGTGTTGTGAGCGTGGAGGATGGGCCTACGGAGTCTCAAGGGCGAGGCGGTAGGAGGAGGAATTGAAGTGAATCCGGGCGAGGGCTCCTGCACGCACTTTCCACACGGCTGGGACAGTACCTTCTCATCGCAGAGCGGGTCCTCCTCATAATCATCCGCGACATCCCTCTGGCGGTGTAAAGAAAGAGAGTGGCATAGATAGGGTCTGCTCATGGGATACAATCATAGCACAACTACTTGGCCTTCAATACGTGGTTCCTCAGGGAACGAGTGCTCAACTTACATGGCATAACAATCTCGGTATCAAAGAATAGCCTGCACTTTTGAGCTGGGAGCCCTTCGCGGTGGACCTTTTCTTGAGGAAATGAAGTAAAGCGGTCATAACAAGCTCTGTCGGATTGAACCAGAACCCCTCGGATATCAGGTACAGAGCCTCTAGAAAAGCTCCTGCGTTGGGAGGATGAAATGCGAAGCGGGAACATCTTAGGCCAGAAGTCGTGGTTTGTAAGAGGAGCATATCACGGAGGAAATTGCCTCGAACAAGGGATAGACTTGTTTGCTATCTCGAGAGAGAGAGCGAACCATCTCTCTAGGTGAGGGGGTGAGGCCGGCTGCGGGCTCATCTTGGGATTGCGGAGTCTTGGTAGGCTTAGAGCGGCGAGTGATATACGAAGCTCACGTATCTCGGAATGACCATCTATCTTTGAAATGGAAGTACGCATACGATTGGACCTCACGGGATGTCATGGTATGGTAAAGGCTTCGAACCACAGGGGATAGAAGAATTTCCTCGGGTCATAAGCGACGATGACGAATACTGTGGACCAACCGCGCCAGAATCACCGGGCAGGTGGGTCATTTTGCGCGATCTTGGTATATCATAATGGGACTCTCGCATTGAGAAGTCCTTGGCATGACAATCCATTCCGTTGTCGAGTCATAGTGAAATAATTGGGCACTAATCACCGAATCAAAGGGATAAGGCGATGACCGTGCAAGACTCTAAGCGGTGAGGCGTGAAGGCTTGGGCTAGAATGTGAAGACTCCCGGGCGGATGTACGGGCTCGCTTGGAGAAGGCGGTGCCCTCCGTGGAACGTGGGTGCACGGAGAGGGGGGCGGTCTGCAGTGTGCATCGTACGGATAGGGGCTCGACACCTGAGGGCTCCTGGGATATTAGCGAGGCTGAACTACGCATCTATGCATTGTAATAGGAGACAACGGGAGGTTTTTCATTATATGACCGGGAGGTGGATTGGCATTTGAGTGTTGTGTCTTCTGGAAGGGGCGAGTGAGACCTGATTTTCTGCTGGAGTGTCAGCAAGCGGCATGGGTGCCGTGGGCTTGGCGTGAAGAAGTAGATAGAGGGTCTTGTGGAACCAGAGGCTCCATAAAGTGGGGAACCAAACGGTGACAGCGGAACCACCAGAATGGGGTGCGGTACGGGAGGAGCGTGCAAGGCGATGCGAGTTGGGGTGAGAGTGCAAAGGCTTCTTATTTGAAGTACAAGGAGTAAAGAGAATGGGGGTCCGCACATGGTGCTTATGGATAAATGAAAGGACCCCGGAAGCTAAGAAACCGCCTACGAGGGAAAGGCTAAAGGGTCATTCACGCCCAAGAAAAATGTTCGCTACGAGGCCAATTTTATTTACGCCAAGCGAAAATTTTGTCCTTGCTCCGACATTTCCACTCCCGACCAAAATATAACCAAATAAAATAAATAAAAATAAAATAAAATAATAAAATAAGCATTAAGTTGATGATATGAAGAAGGTTTTAATTAAAAAGATGAGATAAAATAAAAATACTAAAAATAAAATAAATTAAAAATTAACCAATAAGGAAAACAAAATTTGAGCTGCAGTTTGGTCCCTATGGAGACAAAACCAACTCAGTGGCTCGAATGTCAGTCATGGAGGATCAAGGAGGGATATCTCCTCCTGCTTACATCGTGGCGACTTGACATGGAAGCCGCTCGTTGCGGGTAACCTTGAATACTTTCTTGTCTTCGGGTTGAGAGGTCCAGCCAGAACCATTGGATATGCCCGATGGATGATAAATGGGCCCATCCATCGCCAATTTGGGATTTGCCCGAAAAATAGATGGGCTTTGGATCATACGAGGAGGACTTGATCCCACGATTGAAGTTTAAGTATGAGCTTATAATGCCACTTCTTCTGTTTATCCTTTGCAATTTTGGAATTTAAGTAGGCGTCGTTTCTCAGCTCTTCTAACTCGTCAATCTTAAGCATTCTTTTTAGGCCAACTCGATTCATATCCATGTTCAAATTTCGTATTGCCCACCACGCCTTGTATTCGATTTCTACTAGTAAATGGCAATCCTTGCCATAAACTAAGCGATAAGGGGACATGCCAAGGATGGTCTTGTATATTTGATACGTATACCTGGCTAGGTCTAGAAGCTTTAAAGACCAGTCGATCTGTTTGGGAATTAACGAAAAGCTTTCATCGGGATGGTCTTTGGCTTCCTCCTCTTGGCGACTCTACTTGACCATTGGTTTGAGGATGATATGGGGTGGCTACCTTGTGCCTTAACACCATATTTGGATAAGAGGTTCTCAAAGGGTTTTATTTCAAAGTGAGAACCTCCATCAGCGATAATTGCTTTGGGAACTGAGATCTAGAAAATGTTCTCCTTCGAATTTGCTTTGCAAAGCTTTGTGGTCGGGTTGCCCTACATAGCCTTGCTTGACCCAACTTGAACCGTGGTCCACCGCGTGGGATGTAGCATAGGCGAAGGGAAGTAGGGAAATGGTCCCATAAAGTGGTGCCCCATGCATCAAACAATTCAGCTTCTCTAAAGATGAGTTCAGCATATGTATGAGCGAGTCTTTCAGTCTTTGCCATCTGCTGCTTTGCACATGGTGTAGGAATTCTTAAACAATGACGACGATAAAGCTCGAATCACGACACTTTCATGGTTGTTTTCTATGAAGCGAAATGCCCTCCACAAGCACTATCATAGTACAATGGCTGAGAATTCCTTCTGTCTTCTTAGGCACATTTCTTATTATACGATCAGCACAATACTTGAACCATCTGACTCTTCGATAGTGCCGAATGAACCCTTGTAGGAAGAACTTGTATCTGTGTTATCCGGCTCCAGTAACTCTCCTTTTGCAAAATTAGCAATGTGAGCATACCATGGTGCTATACTCACTGTCAATGTAGAGACTCCTCAGGAAATTCATCAAATATGGGAGGGTTGTGGGTATTGTGTGCTATAGTTAATCTGGAGAGATGATCGGCGACAGTTCTCCACACCGCTGCTTATCTCCCCAACTTGGATGTTGAACTCTTGTAGCAATAGAACCCATCAATAAGCCGAGAGCCTTGGAATTACATTTTGTGAGTAGATATTTTCAATGTTGAAAGATCTGTGAAGATTACAATATCGACTGATCAAATAAGATGAACATCACAAAAGCATAGACCACTTGCGTGGCAATTCTTTCTCGTAGGAGTGTAGTTTCTCACGAAACCATTTAACATTTTGCTCGCATAATACACCACATACGGCTTTCCTCGACTCTACATCCGAGGAGCCAGCTCAGGCAACAAGGTCACTAGCATCGCACATTACCTCAAAAGGCAAGTGCCAGTCAGGGGCTCTCACAATGGCTACCGTAGTAAAAAATGCCTTAAGCTCCTCGAACTTCTCTTGGCATTTTGCATCCCATTCAAACTTTGCATCCTTTTCAAGGAGCTTGTAGAGCGGCTTAGCAATTTTCGAGAAGTCTTGGATGAACACTGCGATAGGAAGCCTACGTGTCCGAGGTGGCAGCATCTTCCATTAGTAGGATATGGCAATTTCGAGGATAATTCTACCTTAAAGCTGTCCACTTCAATTCCTCTCGGAAATGATGTGCTAACACTATGCCACTGTTTACCATAAAATGGCGATTTCGGTTAGTACTAGGTTCTTTCGATGCATCGTGGAGACCCGTTTCAAATAGTTAAACCATTATAAACTTTCCTCATGGCCATTGTGTCATCCATATAAACCTCCATAATGCACTCCACCATATCCTTTAATACTAAGCATCTGACGAAAAGTGGCCGGGGCATTGCATAGACAGAAGGGCATCCTCCTATAGGCATATGTACCAAAAGGACAAGTGAAAGTGGTCTTTTCCTGATCATCGGCAGCGATTTCGATCTGGAAGTAATTTGGAATATAGCGGTAGAAAGGATGACACGATACTCTCTCTAGGGCTAATCCATGAAAGGTAGGGAAAGTGATCCTTTAAGTGTCACCTCATTAATATACATGTCGATACATACCCTCCATTTGTGGTAAGTCGGTGGGCATTTCCTCTCCTTTCTCATTGAGAGGCATTAGTAACCCTTGATGATTTCTTGGGTACACTACTTGGGTTGGACTGCCAAAGGAAACTACTCCAGATATGGGGTATATGATGCAGAAGCTTGTAACAAATTTCAACACTTCCACTTGTACCACCTGCAGCATATACGGATTCGATCTCACATGGTTGTCGAACCGCTTTCGATTCCACCTCTTCTAAAGTAGATGATGAGTGCATCACGGTCGGGTTGATGCCTTTCAAATCGGAGATCTTCCATTCGATTGCTTTTCTCTTGATCTGTTATGGAGGATTTGAGAAACAAACTAACCTCCTGGATTGCTCAATAGTGAGGAAGAAATCACTCTTCCCGGACAATGCATTTTTCCTCCAAAATGCATATTTCAATTCAATAGGTGAGGGCTTAAGATCTACTTAGTTGAACATGTTCCTCACTTCAAATAAGTAGGAATGAAAACTTCAGCCTTTCTTACTCCATTGTCATTTCCCCATTTTCAGAGTCAATCCACATTTGACTTGTGGAAATGGAAGTTAATTACAAAAATGAAACTTATCAGTCCTCTTCCATGCCAAAAGTCAAAGAATCTATGGGGGAATTGAAGTCTTCAACCACAACTAATAAATTTTCTATTATTAGCTCTAGATGCTTCTTTTCAACTTACTTCTCTTTCAATGACGACCCTTCATCACTAACAAGCTCATTCTTCTCAACCAATGTCGGTTTTTTAATTCTCTCTCAAAGATTAAAGGCATTTTATCACATTCCATTATGTTCTTGTCCTCGTCGATGTTAGAGCTTGAAAGTTCTTCTTAGGCTTAAATATATCTTCGCTCTATGGCATCATTCTTTGTGCATGGCCCAACAGAGGTATCCGTTGACAACCCGTCGACCCGCGGAATACTCTTGAATGTCAGATGACAACACCTCTCATGTCGAACCAAAGTCTCAGCATGCGAGGGAGCTCTGCCAAGTACAAAAATTTGTCCCAATAGTTTAAAATTACACCACGGGGTCCACATGAGCAAATAATGGCCCTTGGGCCCCTGCGTCAATACTCACAACAAACATCAACTATAGTAATAGTTCAAGAGTTAATAAGTTACTCTTTTATCGAAACACTATATAAAAAGTTTTGCAATTTTATACATGTTTTACAATGAACTCTACCAAAGCCCTTGACGGCTTTCTTCTAATGCGACCTCACAGTGACGACGTCCTCTGTACACTCCACAGCACACAAATGATGATCCCTCGACGGGGAGTAAGCAAAGCCCGGTAGAGATAATTTCCTCATGGGTTACTCCCCACCTAAATTTTTGTCTTTGTCATGACAATCATTAAGCGATTTCCTTGAACCTACTCGAATGTCACCATGACCCGATCCCATGTCGAGCTCACCACCGACTCCCTCATATGCTAAAGCGAATGCGGTAAAAATATCTAGTTTTCAAACAAAAGCTTTTTTTGTTCTAAAAACTTACTACCGAGTTTCGGTAAAAATATTGGACTACCCTCAGAAATGAGTGTGGATAACTCTCGAAAGCTCTGATCATGGTCCTCATCAGTGATACGTTTGACGTCCCTGAAGCCAATTCTTGAGAGAGAATCTTGTCAGAAATTCCTTTAACAAACATTTTCGTTTTTGTTTCATTTCATGTCATGCACTCCTCCTAATATTCTAAAGGGTGCCCCGGGGCATATGGAATTACATGATGCGATTCGATACATTCATGCTAATATATTAACATGCATATATATTAACATAATTAAATCACATAAAACATGTTATACAAATTCACAATCGATTGCAAAATTAGCTCACATGGGCTAATTAACAAAACTTCTGAAGCAATTCATTTTCAATCCCTCGACCCAAAACATTTTCTTTGAAAAATCATGAGCAGTGAAACCCTCGGATTCTTGTTGCGACCCTACAAAATAGGAATTTTCTCCGCTCAGGTTCAAAGCTTTTGAGACCAGGTTGGCCCGAGCTATAAAACAAACCTCAAAAACATTCCTAACCATTTACGCTAGCTCTTGGCCAAAGATTAATACCAAGTAGGAAAGATCCCTACCTCTTGGAGTTGTCGGAACTCCACCAAATAGGTGTCCACGCGTAGCCCTTGCCGCGTAGAGCAACTTTACTTCTTGCTCAGTCGAGAACCGACGGTCCGATCGATCGGAAATCTAGAAAGAAAGTACTCTCTCTCTCTAAAAATCTCAAATCTCCATTTTCTACACAACCAGTCCAGTTACTGCCCATTTTGCCTCTAAATGAAGAAGATGACACTATTCATCTTTTGTCTTATTATCATTAACAATTCATTTAATTCCCATCATGTCCATTCTTCTAGATTTTTGACACTTGTCACTACCTAGACCATCCATTTCCATCATCTCTCTAATCTTGTAACATGTGTCACAAGATTACATGTAATTGGTGACTTTTTTCACATCACATGTCTCTACGAAACCCCGTTTCTGACACACGGCACACGGCACCTCGAAGCGTGAAATTTCGACTATCACCGGTGATGAAATTCGACGTGGTAGCTAGATTTCGCGAGACGATTCCAACGGTGAAATCCGTTTCATCATCCGAGATCTATAAAAATTCTGGATTTTTACCAAAATTACCGTTTTACCATTTTTCAGAAAAATTGGAATTTTATCGGGTATTACAATGTCGCTAGGGAGTTTCCTTAGAATTGTTCCAGCACAGAAGTTTTTCCAATTCCTTGGCTTGTATTTACCGCCCGTCTTTCCATGATGCGCATACATTTCTCTATTGATATGTTTAAATTGGTGCCCGATATGCGCTATCATGTTGGCGTCCATCTTGGTTTCGCAATTGGAAATGCATTATTTGTAAACCTCATTATCCCTCTTAATTTCTTCCTTCAATGCAAGGAATAACTCTTCATCATATGGTTGCTAGAATTTCTCTTGATAATAGGAACTTGAACTTCCTTGACTTTGCATAATTAGATGGCCATGGGAGAAATTGCCATATATTTTAAACCTAAATGATGGTAGCTTGGCAAATAGTTTTAGGGTTGAGAGAAGTAACCCGCATGGTTGTTGAAATGATTCCCCCCTTTTCCCTATGACGTTATCTTCCCATGTTGGTGTTGTTTGGGCTGCTCGAGAAGCACATTCTTTTTGGAAGTTGTAGAACAGCTCATTTGTCTCTTCATTAAACATTATGCTCAGCACCTTGTAAAAAACAAACAAAATGAAAAATTAAGTACTTCTAAAATTCAAATATGAAACAAATAAAAACAAGAAAAGAAAAGAAAGTTTTACTCAATTATGAAACTTCTCTTTTACTTAAAAATCTCAATCCAAACCAAGCGTACCTTTCTAAATGACGACGCGAAAAACTTGTTAACGATTTTAAGCATGCATGGGTCACTAAGTAATACAATGGACCCTAGCGAGAGTCCGGATAGCCAGATCTCATAGGGAAGGTGTGGTTTTAGCGAGGATTGAGTACCCTGGCTACAAAAGTCGTTCACTATTTGAGAGACTCGATGGTTGGGTGAAAAAGGGTTTTCCTAAACTAAACTAAAAACAAAAAAAAAAAAAAAAAAAAAAAGGTGTGATCAATGTCCACTCACAAAGAATGGAGTAATATCGGGAATATAGCTCAAGGAAAGATTTTACGGTTGATTGTCTCCATTGATGCATTTATGGTTTATATTCGTTAAGCGTTGATTAAGTGAACGTACACTTGTGCATGTCGAGGAATCCGACGTAGAGTTTTACACTTTGATGTCTCGCTTCGATTTCTGCACCATTTCCTTATTCTTCTTCGGTCCATCTAGGTCATGAAGTATGGTACTTTATAAAGCCGGTGCTCGCCAGGAATCCTATTAGTCACCTCTCGGTCGCCACAATGGACTACGGGTTATCACCTTCGAATTTAGATCCATATGATCCTCTCACATAATCTTGTGAGATAAGTCTTATTCTAATGGAATCCATTTAGTAGTAGGCATTCTCAATTCCCTAGACTTATTTGATTAGGTTAATTAGTATTTCAACTAACTAATTCATACTTTAAGAGACTCGGGGCCAAATTTTAGGGCGTAATCCAAGCGTCACTGACGGGCTAAAAGTGAGTGTGTGAAAATTGTTAAATTATGAGACCGGAATGCATGTGATATCGCGGCGTCGAGGTTCACGTGGTATAGTGTTAAGTGTAGTTCCCACGAGAGAAATGCTAAGTACTAGTTTAGTGACCTAGACAATATTTGGATACAATCTTATAGCGAATTATGAGTAGATTAACATAATTAAAGAAAGCCTAATATTAACAATTCGATTTAAGGTAATAATGAGAAAATTAGGTTTGCCTTGGCTTTACCACACCTAATAGTTTTACTAGATAGTGCATTTATTTATGTCCATATGATTTATGTTAGCGGGTTACGTGGTGCCTACAAGCTATTCTCTCTTGATATATAGCTTTACTATCTCTCTAATTAGAGGGTGTGTTGCATCTCTACTTGAGCTCCTTGACTCGAGATGCATGAATGTAGAAAACCTGAGTCTTCACTTGGAATCTTGGGATATCTATTCACGATTGACCAAGTGTTGCTTTACCCATATTTGGAGTCATCTTTCTCTCGATATCAAACTCCTAGCTTGCATACCACGTGGCTAAATAATAACATCTTGATGAATTAAATTCAGGCATAAAGCAACCATAGAAATTCATATCAATATTAAATAAACCCGCAATTAAAGTATTAATCCATAATAGTATGCAGTTAGGGTTGACAAAACCCTAGAGAGAAGAGTTAGTTTCACTTAAGTGATTTCATTCTGAGACTAAAAAGATTTTGGCAGTAAAAATTTAAGGAGGAAGAAATCGAAAAGTCGTCTTCACGATCTCCTGGAATCTATCTTCACCAATCTCTCTCTATCCATCTCTCCTTGTGTTCAGTCTGCCTCCCATCCCCCTTTTTGCCTCGAAATTGCTTCCTCTTTATACCTCGGAATCTGAGCCCATCATTGGCCCAGAAAATCAGAACTTTTAGTGCTTTTGTTTTGGAATGGGGGTGCTTGCTACGCCTTCGCGGTGAAGGGGCATTGCCCGCGGCTCTGGGGGCTGCTCCGAGTCTAGCATTCGGGTGTTCAGCTCGAGTAGGCCTCCACTTATTCACTTGACACTATGCTTGCATCGTGGAGTGCCTGCATTTTCATTACTGGGCTCCTTTCTACACTTCTTTGTTGCTTTCTCTGCTTTGGTTCTTTCTTCTATTGTTTAGCTTCCTTTTTTATTCCAATATCGCCATGTTCTATAAAACATTATAGTATAGGGTGACCAAGCCTTGATATTAGTGAATGAATGTGAATCATGTAATTGAGCTAGCAAGCACATAGAATTTTCTTGAAAATACATGCATGATTCATTCAGATCAAGCACCCCCCAAACTTAGCTTCTTACTTGAAGTAAGAACATACTCTAACTAGGGCATGCAAGAATAAAGCGTAACTAACACTGACGATATGGGTCTAGTGCACATGATACCAGCAAGAAGGGGTCAATAAGAACCAGTTCAAAAGATCTAGGGACTACCTCGGTTGTTCAACTTTCAAGAATCTGCACTGGGTTAGTCTCGGTTCACCAAGCAAGTCAACCCCCTTTTTAGTGCTCAATAATCTTTCATAAGGAGTCTAGCGCCGGTTAGTGTGATCTCGATGTATGGTGACTTGAACCCCCGAACTTGAATTTAACACCTATTTGGAATGGCTTAACACCCGAAGAATGAGAGCACCAGTTTATTCATTTCAACGCTACTCCTAAGGATTAACTCACAAGACAAACTTGGAAGAGTACTAGCACCAGAAAAGTTTTAGGTGAGGTTCTATGCGAGGATCCATTGTTGAAACTCCGAGTGGGCTAAGGGCACGGGCATTCGGTTTCCTCGAACTTCACAGAACACTCAGCGAGCCTCGAGGTCCTAGACCATGGAAATCATCCATCCCGCGGCTTCCATGTAGAGACGGTAGGAAGTAAATAGCTCCCGAGCCGGTTGGCTCGTGGCGTATTAGGCTTTGAAAAGCCTCTCGGTTTGTCTTGGGATTCGATTAGATGATCCACTTATTCCAAACCATACCATGTCCTTTTTTTTATTTTTTTATTTTGTATTATTAATATTTTTTAATATATTTGGGGCTCAAAGGAGATCCTCTTTTTCTAAGGTGTCCCATCACTTAGGTGTTTAACTTCCTAAGGTTCGTAGAACTCTTGCATGGTGATCTGGAGTCGAAAGCATACCAGAGATCAACGTGTGTGTGTGTGTGTGTGTGTGCGACCTGGCCTGCCAGGAATTGATTTCTTGAGATCTAAAGGGGTGGTCGAACATGGTTATTCTCGACTTTATACAATACCGTCCCAATTGTCAAACAACCATGGGTTCCCTTTTTCATTTGAAACCCACTGAGGTTTTACCTTTATTACTATGACTCTGCTTTGTAATCATGGTCAGCCAAGAATTTGAGAACAATTAAAACCAATTACGGAAATCACCATATTATAATATTGCCAAATCTGAAATATGTTGAACATAGGGACAAGGCTCGTCTTTAAACATGCTAAAACAAACTAAAACAACCAAAACAAACTAAAACAAGAGAAAACCTATAACATGCAAAGATAAAATAAATAAATAAATAAAAAATAACACCGAGCCAACCTAAAATAAAAATAAACTAAATAAAACTGAGCCAATCCGTATACCCACACATACACCCCCAAACTTAAAACTATCAGTGTCCTCAATGACAAAAAGAAAATAAAGGCAAAGAAATACATCCCTGAGAACCACTATGGTGGTGGTGGCGGTGGCGATGTGTGAAGAGAGAGCTAAGCCAACTGCTGCGTGATATGGTCATGGATGGCGCGAATGGTGGCCATCTCAGCTCGGATGGCGTCCATATCCTAACTCAAGGCAACACGGTGCTCCTGATACTCATCCCAATATGCGTCGAACCATGTGGTGAGCGCATGAATCTGATACGCCGGGGGATTTGAGTCAAACTAGGGGACCTCAAGGTGCAGCCGTCCTTGGGACTCCACTGAACTAGAGTGTGGGCAGCTGCTAGCATCCTCGTCGTCCTTATCACGAATCGCCCGGTCTCTGAACTTCGCCTTAGACGATGGGCATGGGTAGGTCACCTCTTTGCACATGCTCCTCAAAGTCAAACATCAGGACCTTGGCTAGTCGGCTGGCTTGTGTAATGAGTGAGAGAGGTGTATCAATCGGAATTTTGTGCGCTTCTCCCTTGGGTGACTCAATCAGCCCAGCTCGATGTGGACCCGATGTCAAACTAGAAACCCTAGGTCATGGCGTACAGGAGGATCGTCTTGTCCTTCATAATTGTACTGAGATGCAAGGTAGGCTTAATTTTAACACATAAAGAATTATACCAGACCTTGGCCACGGGCGTGAGGGTGCATCGAAAGTGAGTAAGTGATATCACTTCCCAGTCGATGGTTGGCGTTTTCACACCACAATGGCCATGGGTATCTGCGTCAAGTGCTCATAGTCTATATCAACAAATAGCGCCCTATACTCCGCACTATCGTCATCCAGCAGGCGGTAGATCCGGTTAATGGCCTGGACACCAAACTTGACCCCGCGCACCGGGCGAAGGCAGTGGTGCCTACCTCGAACAAGGTAGGTGGAACTTGCATTTACCAGCTACTCTACGAGGACGGGGCGCCAAAGTGTCTAACCTTGTGATTCTGGATGATAGTGAAGTTGAAGCATTGGAGGTGGGAAATACAGGCGTTGCAGGACGAACAAAAGCGTGTGAATAGCGACTCGTGATAAATCCGCTCGGCCTCCCGAGAAATGAAGCCCGGTCATGGATCTTTGCGGAGGATGGTGCCGCTCATGAGGTAGAGCGGATCGTGTCCTTTTAGGCGGGGTGGACTTCACTGGAGAGCCATGGAGGTCGATCACAGGGATCGATTTTGTAAAAACAACAAAAGCGAGAGAGGGAAGAGGAAAAGCGACAAAATGTCGCATGGAGGGAAAAATGAAAAGTTATTGCCGGGTATTTATAGAGACTCAAAATATTCGCTCACGCCGTTGATTATTTGATAATGACTATTTTGAGTACGATCATTTAAGTTTTGGCGCTTTGTGTACTAATCAACTTAAATAACCCAATTGATACACTAAGGTCCGACTATACTACTAATCATATTTTGTGGATATTTTTTGTAGTTTTGCAAACCAAATTACACCATTATCTTCAAGTCGATTCAAATCTACGAAAGAACTGGAGCTTGAACTCGAGTGCATACACAAAGCGAGGAAAGCCCGATTGGAGGCCCCATCTGAGAGGAGAGTGAGCATTGTAGAGATTTTTGCGAGTGTTGCGAATTTTGCCATGTAATTCGAATGTGAATTTTCGCGGCTTTATGAAATTCGCGAGGAGTTCGCGAATTTTCATGGTTATGAATTTTAAGCAAGGCTGCGAGAAATTTGCGACTTGCCTTGAACACCTCTTTGTGTTGACCACTTTTGGCCCATTTTTTGGTTTTTGTACCAAATTGCCCTCATTATTATTTATGTTTGTTTCATACTTTTTTTGTAATTTCCTTGACTCAGGTAGTATATAAGCCTCGAGTCGAAACTCTGCAGTAAAATCAATCAATCCATCGATAATAAAATTGAGCGCAAAGCTTTTCGACTTTCCACAGGTGTAGATTTTCTCTCATTTTCTCTCCCTTTCTTGCACTTTCTCTTCTTGAAACACCTTGAGGATGACAACTCAAGGGATGCTCAACGAAGCCCCTCATCCTTGAAGAGGAGAGATTGACTGGAGTGAATTTTTGAGGTAAAGCAATGTCCTCTGTTGCCCAATATGAGGCATTTGGCTATCATTTATGTTTCTGCATCTCACGTTAGGTTTGAATCCTTGTGATGTACCCTGAGTGGCCAATACTTGGCAAGCTTTAAAGGTTCAATGGATACTTATTGCTAGATCCACTGATGCTATCTTAGTTGCCATTTATTTGCTTCTCGTATTTAGATCCGAGGGGTCGATTTAAATTCTTGAGAAACATTGTGGTTAATAAATGTTGTATCTTAGAGAAAACTTTTAGGAGTTCGGTCTTTATGGCTAAACATAGATCCGGTTGAAATGACTATAGGTGTCTCCCGATCTTGAGGGAGAAAAGGACAGGGACATTGGTTGCGGAACCATAAGCGGAGTGGCTAAAACTTCAGGATTTCTTTACCCTTTATTTCCCTGCAGGCTACGGTTTTCAAGCCATCAACCTCCTTTGTTTTTACAAGAACCCCAAATCCAAAGTGGAAACACCATTTTTTAGTCAGCGTGACTCTTATGAAGAAAACCCGTCCACGGGTTAGACCACTTTACCAGACCCATTTTATGTTGCGGTGGCTTTACGGTGGTAGGAATCTAGGATACAAATTTTTGTTGATTCGGGTGCACTATTTTGTGCCACCGAATCAAATGGTGTCGTTGCCGGGGATGGTGCCGTAGTGTGAGTGAGAAGCTGTTGAACTTGTGATCCACATCACAAGTATTGGTGAATTCTCATTCCTTTTTTATTTTACAATATTTCCCCATTTACAATTCACTGTAGGGAATATTGAATGTTTATATTGTGCATACCCAGTTTTTCTTTGTTTTAAGTTTAACTAATCATAACCCTTTTTGGTAGTCTTGCTTTTTGGTTTCTTGCTGTTTGTGTTGTGTTCATAGGACTTGCATCTGACACTGAGATAAGGCATTTCTTGTGACGGTAGAAGAACCCGGTCTTCACCAAAGCAGGGGTGTGAAGTCGATTTATAAATGTCAGATGGAGCCTCCACCTGAGGAGCAACAAAGTCAGCATGGGATATGAAACCCCCGATGCCTACATGTCGATGAGGGACCATATACACCCACTGAGGTGGAGTGCACCCTCATGCATTAACCTCTATAGAAGATATGGTGCCATGCCTTATTTGGTGCCCTGTTCTGACACTTCCACGGTATGGAAAATGAAAATCCATACACACACATCCAGGAGTTTGAGGAAGTTTGCACAACTTTCAAGGAGGGTGCAATCGATATGGATCTGCTTTCAGTGAGAGGCACTTTCCACATAACCCTGAGACAAAGACGAAATTTGGCTTAATTCTCTAAGGCGAGAACCATCAGGGTGGCGGCGAGCTGGCGACGGATTTTGAAAAAGTTCTTGGTGCACACGGACCAGTTTGAAGGCAAATTTATACATTTTACGGCCCACTTGATAATGAGAGTTCTGCAATCTTTGGGGAGAGATATATAAAGCCATCGGTGCATGCCCGCATGTGGCTTTGATACATGGATGTTGGTCGACCCTTCTATCGTCGGAATGTCTTCTGCCATGAAGCAGTATTGGAGACCATGTGTGGAGGGGACTTCATGAAAGCCCGAGAATACGAGCAAGCCATGGGCTTTCCTCGACTGTATATTTTGAGGCCTCAAGCTTGGGATGGGCGAATCCTGAGAGTAGACGGGATGAGGCCACTTAAATCCAAGGGAGGCATATGCTAAGCTCTCCAAAAGGACATGGAGACGAAAGCAAAGCTATCCACCCCTTGACTAGGAGGATTTGGAAGGCAGGGATGAGGAGTCGGCATGGTGGCGTGGCGAGAGGCATCTATGCTATGGCTTGACCATGCTTATTGTCGGTCCGAGCACGAGGAGAATTGCCCGAAGTGTTCCTTGATGGGGACTTTGTGGCTGAACAAGCCAATGCAGTGGGCCAATACAAGCCACCAGCCACAACCCATGCAGCGCTTCTGCAACTATTCGATATGACCTCTCACCGAAACCAAAACCTCCTTCCTATGTACCTCCTCTTTGCTATAAACGATGATGGGTCCTAAAAGCCCTAGCCAAGACCACCACCATCTTCATCTCCACAGTTGACAAGCTATTATGAACTTGAGCACGAGGTGGTGGGTAACTTTATGAGAGAGCAATGAATGCCTAGGTAATCAAAAGAATTGACACGGTCGACACACTTTCGATAAAATGAGCAACCTACACTCAGAAATTTCTCAAAAGCATGATAGACTGCAAGCTGAAATTTCCCAAAAATATGACAACCTACGGTATTCAATCTCAAGACTATCCAACCAGCGGTGCGGGGAAAGGAAATTCCCTCTGCGAGACTCTGACTGAATCGGGGGCGCAGAAGTGAGCTCTTCCGGTGAGGCGAATTAGGATGGATGAAGTTAGGCAATCATCTGCGAGAAGTGGCAAAGAGCTCAGGCGATGACCTGTTAAAACAATCGGGAAGTTGAAGAAATTGAACGGAGGAGGTGGTGATCAAGCGTTGTAGTAAAAAATAGCACACCGCATTTTTCCTCGACCTTAAAAGCTAAAAGAAGGCTATCAATCGGTGAAATGTTAGAAGTCTTTGAGGCAAGTAAAGATCAACATCACTGTGACATGATCAAACAAGTCCCCACCTAACCCAAAATTTTGAAGGACTTATTAATGCACGATGAAAGAGTGAAGTTAAAGCGAGAAGGCCTTCTTGGCCGGAAACAATCCCGATTACTATCATCAATCTGAAGACTCGATTGAAGTATAAAGATAAGTTTGTCCATTCATCTCAGGATTAATATTGAGCACTTGTGTGGAAAGGCCTTTGCTAGACACAGGTGCAAGTGTGAATCTTCTACATTCGATCTCCACCGGCTTGACTTCGGGTTGGGAGAAGCCAAAAAACGCTAAATCGCGTATACTCTTGCGAGATAGATTAATCGAATCACAAAAGGGACGGTGGAAGATATCTGTCTGAAGTGGACAAATTCTACTATCGTGCGATTTTTGTTGTACTAGACCGCAAGAACCAGCCCGCGGTAAAGGGACGATTATGTACTATCATCTTGGGAGAAGACCATTCTTGGCCACTTCCGATGCGTTATCAACTTAAATGGTGTTATACGGCCACCTTAGGAAACATGACCTAGAACTCAACATCTTCCACTTGAGTAAAAAGCACACGCTGTCGGTGGAAGATGGCCTAGAAGTTTGCATCATTGACCGCAAATCACGGAGGAACGGTGACCATCAGGGGGTTAATCAGGATGATGTTGTGAAAGAATTGGCTGAGTATTCATAAAGAGGCGGGAAGCACGAGGACATGAGGCACATGCAGGAGCCTTTGGAGAAGAAAGCAAAGAGAAATTTTCCTTTAATGATTGAGGAAGGGAACAAGTGAGCCGAGTGGAGCTTAAACCTTTACTGTGGAGTTGAAATATGCCTTTTGGAAAGAAGCGAGGAAGCGGTGTTGTCTCATGCTCGATTCTCTCGGTCCAACCCGATTGGCGGATCCGAACCGGTTTCGGGGAGAGAAACCATATATCTAAGACTCTTTACCTGTTTTTTTTTTTTTTTTTCAGAGCTGAACTTATACCTGTGGGTATACAAAGCATTTTGGCAATAACAAAAATCATTTATCTATGAACTACCACCGGTGGTAGCCATTAAAACATCTATACACATATATAAGTCCATTTACTTATCCAAATACTTACATGTATATATCTAATACAAACATCGAGAGATCGCGAACGGTGCTTGTGAGCACCTATCTACGAGATGGCCACGCTGTGGGTGCGGAATGTCTGTATCTTATCTCCTCTTGATTACCTACACGATTGAGACACCCATGCTAGCTTTGCAGCTTGGTGGGAACATATAGACGATGTGACCAATAGTAATGTCGCCGTCACAATCCTTTTTACATTTACTTTCCGCATGAATATACTTGACACCTTCTTATGTGACTTACACCCTCGCTTATCATGATGTAGATTTTATCCTTTTCAGATTCCATATCATTATCTTGTTCGTATTACTTCCATGTATCCATGTCTTTTACAAGTTTCAATTCATATGTTTATGTATGGCGGTCTGAGATCATATTCAAAAGTAAAAACCTCATTATACAATGGCGAGTCGAACGGTCGAGTCATATTAAATACATCACGAGGTCAAATCATCACGATACCGATACATATTAGACTCGCATATCATTATTCACGACCAAAGCCATTAATCAAATCCCTTTAGCAATTACATTTCATGATCAGGAATCTGTTTAATTCTTTTAGTTATCGTTTTATTAAATTTTTCATTTTCAAAGTGTCAGGCCGAATCCCTTACTCGACGGGTTGGGATCCGACTGGAGCCGGTTCACCTCCATTATTTTCAATCGAAACATTTGTTTGGTTTTATTAAATTTTTTTCAAAAGTGTCGCGACCAGATCCCAGACTTGACCCAGATTGGCGGATCAAAAGATTTGGGCAGATTTACTCAGGCACATTTCAATTATCTTCCACAAACATTTTTATTTGTGTATTCCATTTTAGACTTCTTAATTGCAGCACTTCATTTCCGGTGCAATCCATAAACATTTACAAATTCAAAAGACACTAACATTCACATTTAACAAAAATGCATTTTACAAAATATTTTCCTTTTTACTAATATGCGTGTAACAAAGAAGATACTTAAAACAAATACAATTTTCAATGTCATTTTTCACTTTTTGGTTTGTGATTTCATATAGCTATGAAGTCGACATTCCGCGACAGATTGGCAGGGAATCCGCATCGCATTTGTCATTCGATGGCAATGTGATTTTGCATTCAATTATTACCATCTACACATATGGCTATAGAAGTCGACATTCCACGGCGAGATTCGCCGGGAATCTTTGTGTGTTTGTCGATCGAGTAGCAATGTGATTTCGCGTCAATTATTCACCGTGTCATATGGCTATAGAAGTCGGCATTCGTGATTCACTTGAGGAATCACGTCACGTTTCGTCGTCGATATGATGTGATCTCCACGTTACAACAATTACGGTTACCTTTCATGGCGAATTTAGTTGGTGAATCCGCGTCGTAGCCGGTCATTCAATGATACATTTCAAATCAATTTACTTTTATGCGGTAATTTGCGCTTATAGTTCGAATACATACACACATGCATGTGTGTGACAAACATTCGAATAACAATAATTCAAATCGATACATGCATATACATATCGTATTTGCAAAATAAAACTCATAGCCCGATCATAATCACATTATACTTCATATCATTTATGTATGACAAACATTGAATAATAATAATTCAAATCGATATATATATATATATATATATATATATATATATATATATATATATATATATATATATATATATATACTTACCTATATATATCTTCATATCATTTACGTATTTCCTATCATTTGTTATCCTTTTAAGTTATATATGATAATAATCATACTCTCCATTTAACCCACATTATATGTTTATGACTTATTGCCCCTTTCATGCTCATATTCATGTTTAGGTTCGTTTTTCATTTTCCATATACGTCGTGTTTCATGAACACATCCCATACATATTGCATTTCTTGTTCATATACATCCTTTTCTAGCACAGTATATTAAGATTAACTTTAACTAGCGATTAGTACGCGGTATAACAATTAAATTTTCTTACTGGTTGTGGGCACCAAATGCCATTAAATAGCATATGGTTAGATTCTAGACTCAATGAGCTTTCCATAGAGTCCGAGAATACCCATAATGGAGTCCTAACGAAGGAGTTATGCAAGTTGCAAGCCGTGACAAAAATCAGCAACTTCCTTGACACACATAACAGCGGCAGCATCCACAAATCTTTGTCATTTTCGGGGATCTTAACTTTACATTTTGACACTGTTCTTTTGTACTAATTTGAAGCTAAAGGTGCTAAGGGTTCTTCTCCAACTGGAATCACCCGAATCAGACTTTAGGCTTCCGAGTTATGTCTAAACAACTCGGACTACTTTATGATTAAGGCGATGGGGAATTGGCTTGCACATAGCCCCCAATTTGAGTGAATTTCTGTTTACATAGATTCAGGAATTGTGATGCCTATTTACGGATGTTTGGTTCGTCTTGAAGTCTATTTTGCAATTATCACGCTCGAATCACTCAAATCGGATAAGGAAAATGATGATTATGGCTAAGCCTACAAGCTCTTGGTTAAAAACGAGCTTGAGGTGTACCGCACTATTCACTTTTATCTTGAGTACGGGTTCGGTTACAGAGGCTGTATCTCCGATCTGAGTCAAAGTCTGCCTGTCTGAGTCCCCGAAAATACCCGAGAATGTATTGTTTTACTCTCCCATTTTCCATATGTTGATACCCAAATCAACCCAATACTCCATAACCACGTTAAAACCCTCCAAATTCATCTTATAATCGATTTTACTCAATTCATCTTTCATTATGTCATTTCTTTAAAAAACTTTCCATGAATTTCTCCCAAAACCATTCTAATATGGGTCATAACCCATACACAACCCAAACACACAAGGAGTTAGTTAGGGTTTGTTCTAAACCTAACTCGTTACTTGTCATTTAACATGATCAACCTGAAAGGGAGGATTCATGCTCATCTTGTTCCATGAGTTTACCAACCCAAATTTCAAGAAATCTAGAGTTATGATGAAGTATAACAAAACCTAGAGATCAAGGGATTTGTGAAGATTTCCATACAAAGGAATTCATTTTGGGTTGTTTCTCTGGCCGACACGAGCATGTATCCATATAAATCTATACAAAGTTCCATACCTTTGAATCTTTCTTGAACTCCTCCTCTTCTCTTCTTCTTCTTTTCCTCTTCCTCTTCTTCTTCTTCTCCCCTTCTCCTCTCTTCATTCACGTTTTTGGTCTCTCAAAATGAGAGACCATTTGCTCTTATCCAACTTTTTTGTTAAGGCCATGTTTGGCCTTGGCATTTCGCTCTTTGTTTTGCTATTTAGCCCTTCCATTCTCTTATTTTCTATTCCATATTTTCTCAAATTTCATATTTGCATATAATATTGTTTTTATACCTTTTCCATGTCTAAGTGGTAAAGACACTTTACCCCTTGTCTTTCCATTTATGACCACTAGTCCTCAAGTGATAAATTACATATTACCCTTTTGCTCTCTTATAAATTTTTCGGTTCTATCATTTATTTAGAAAAATTCCATTTAGCTTTTGTATACCTAAAAAGTCAGAAAAGCTACTAGGGTATATTTAGAGGTCATTACAAGTGTCGATTGTCATTTCATCACCTTTCGTACTTCACGGAAGGTAGTAACGCACATCCTCGGGGGAGAACAAACGAGCCTTAGGGTGGAAGATTGCGTCCCCAGAGGTATTAGCCAAAGTTTGCACCATCACATATACCTAGAGGGAGGAGGCAAAGTCGTCAGAGCGACTATAGAGAAGGCCCGAACCACATATGCGAGAAGTGGTTGGAGTAGAGTCCTTTAAAGGCTGCGTAATTTGAGCCCATCATCTACCATATCGAGATAGCACACAGGGTGAGTCTGACCAATTGGTGCCTAAGAAGTGGGGTAACTACGGTGCATAACGAAAAAAGAGAGGAGATGCCCACCCGCCTTACCACAGGTTGGAGGGTATGTATTGATTATAGAATGCTAAATGCGTGACCGGAAGGATCGCTACTACATACCATGGATGGAAGCTTCTTGAGGTTCTGAGTGACCCTTCTACTTTTTCCTAGATGGCTATTCAAGATATTTTGAAATTGAAATTGTTGTAGAAGACTAGGAAAAGACCACCTTCATATGCCCATTTGGCACATATGAATCTTTGGAGGAATATCCCTTTTGGCACGTGTAATGCCCTGCACATTTTAGCGATGTAATAACCGATGTTTTAGGTGATTTGGTAGAGCGCATTATGGGGTTTACATGGATATTCGGTCTATGGAGGAGGGTTTTGAAGATACCTGATGTTTTGGACGAATCTGCATGGTGCATGAAAAAAACTTTGGTCTTCCCAGGCAGGAAAAATGCCATTTATGGTTGGTCGAGGGGTGTCTTTAGGGCATATTAATTCGAGAAAAGATTGAGTTGATAAGGCAAAATTGACGAACTTCAAACTGCCCTCCCCCTACAAATGTCAAGGCGTGAGGCGGGTCTTTGGGAACATGTGGGGTTCCTACAGGGAGGAGTTCATCATGGACTTCTCAAAATTTCCAAGCCTCTCCTATGGCTAACTTTGGAAAAAATTGCCCGAAATTTATTTGGGATGCGGTGCAAGAGCTTGAGGAGCTTAAAGCCTATTTGGCCAGCTGCACCCCGATGGTGAGCCCCCAGGCGCGGTTACCCTGAGGGTGATGTGCGATGCAAGCAGTCTAGCCACTTTGGGGAGTTCCTCGGACAAAGGGAAGAAGGAAAGCCTTATGTGGTATATTATACGAAGCCAGACGGAGTGGAATAGAGGCATAGAGGAATTACGACACGAAAAATGGCGGTAGCGGTGAATTACATGCCTTAGGCAATTTCGAGCTTATTTGAATTTGGGTCGGACATAATAATATTCACGGATCATTCGACGCCAAATACGCTCACCAAACAAAAAATACTAAGGCTAGGCTTATCGGTGGGGCTCTCCCTCTTGCAAGAGTTTAACTGTCATCAGGAGACCAGGGTGTGAAAATGTTGTTGCCCGATCACCTATAGGGTTAACAATGCGCACAACACTCACAGCTCTCCAATCAATGATAGAGTTCACGAAGTCCACTTTGCTCTGGTTGAGGAAGCTTTTTGGTATGCTCACGTTGCAAATTGCCAACCTGAGGAGCTACGTGGTGAGATTGGAAAGAACCGCTGTATCTGAATCGTGGCGACCAGGATAATCGGGGTGTGTGCACGACGAGCAACGAAATAATCACCTTGCCATGAAAATGCATGCTGGGAGGGCCATTCTCTTTCAAGAATGCAAGGAAGGTGTTTGCAGTCTAGATTCGGCCCTCTCTTTTCAAGGATGCCATTCGCGCCAATGCGAAGTGCGAAAAATGCCAAAGGTTGGGGAAGATTTCTCGCCGTCCTGCCGATGCCTTTACGATTTTGGTAGTTGATCTTTTCGATGTATGGGGGATCGATTTCATGGGACCATTCCCTTCCTCCCTTGGATACCTCTACATTTTGAGCCCAGGAGTTAAGCTATGTGTCAGTGGGTTAAGCGTTCCCCTTACTTGACGACGAGACCCGGTGAAATGCCCAGGGATTCTTGAAGGAGAATATATTCTCGATTTGGGAGTCCCCCGAAGCCATAATTAGTGATGGAGGTTCGCATTTCTACAACAAACCTTTTTGAGAGCCTCCTCACTAAGTATGGTCAATCCTTAAGCATAAAGTAACCACCCTTACCACCCTCGAGACCGTTAGCCGGGTTAGGCTAGCCCAGCGGAGAGATCAGAAACGATATTGGTGAAGTGGTGAACTCTGGCAAGAAAGGATTGGTCTCTCAAGTTGATGTCTTTGTGGAGCATAAGAGCGGCCTACAAGACCATTATGGGCATGTCTCCTTATCTTTAGTTTATGGAAAAGCATGTCACTGCTGTGGAGATTGAGTATAAAGGCATGGTGGGCGGTAAAAGAAATTGAACTTGGATATGGACGGAGGCTGAAGTCTCGGCCGGGCTCCTCGATATCCAGCGAGCTAGAAGAGCGGAATGATGCCTACCTTCAACCCAAAAATTGCAAAGATAAGTTGAAGAGGTGGCATGATCAACTAATAACTGTAAACATTTCAAACAAGGAGACCCGAAGTGTTGCTCTCACGACTCACCTGACCCACCTCTTTCGAGACGAGCCTTAATCGAGATAGGCTGGCCCATTCACCACATCCGGGAGAGTGCAGCCAATGGATCGATGGACTGTTCAATCCAAAATGCAGGGTATTCAAGGTTAATGGGCAAAGGTTGAAGCCATATGCAATGCAACACTCAAGCGTAAGGAGGATACACTCCTTGACCCTCCATGATTGCTAAAAACAGTCTTATAGGAAGTGGCTTCTGCAGTATCTCAAAAGCCCCTAAATTTTGTTGCTGAAATTTTGAACTCTTTACTTTAGTTCTTGTTTTTAGAATTTTGATTCCCTTGCTTTAGCTCATTTTCTTTTGAAAATTTTCTCTTTTAAGTTTGTTTTCTCTGATTTTGAAGTCTTGTTTGCGGGTGTTGCGGATTAGATTTTGGGATTGATGACATTTTACGCCTGGAAATTTTCAGTTAGCGAAATTTTATAGCACGCCAAAATTTCACAGGTTATGAAAATTTGCAACCTACGAAAATTCGCAAGTCCCACTGTTCATCTCCCTTACCCTTTCATCTTCCATCTGCTGTAAACCCTTCGTTTCCTGCGCCCGCCATTAATTTTCCTTTCTTTTTTAACCAACCATTTAATAGGAATTTAAGGTCATTAATTAGCCAAAAACTTTTCATTTGCCCCCTCCCTATATAAAGCCCTTTTCTTTCTTTCCTTTTCATTTCACATCCCGCTTCCATTTTCTAAAGCCCCCCTCCCCCTTTCTTCTTCTTCTCAAGCTCACAGAATGGGTGGGCCGCGGAGGGGCCTTCCGGCCCAGAGTGCGTCGTTCTCCCTCCCTGTAGTGGCTCCAGCCCGACCCCGACTCCCGCCGCCGCCATGTCTCTAAGCCAGGATGCTCCCGCCGCACGCCGTGCTCCAGCCAACTGCTCCCACGCGCTCAAGGCAATCTTTCTTTGTGGGTTTCCTCCAGCAACCCCTGCCTCGAGGAGATACCACACTCGGGTAGGCCCACTCATACTCTACCCCTTGCCACATCAGGGGCCATCTGGAGGGCCCCATCATCTAAGAGGAGCCATGACCTCGGGCCCGGGAGGGGTCCTCTAGCTCCAACTCAGACCGCTAATTAGCCCACCCTCGGGACCACGTTTTGAGCCCCTCCTCTGGACTGTCCCGAAACTCATCATCAGTGACCTTTCTTCGCTGCAACCCCATTACGGGGAATCTTAGTTACATTGAGGAAGGGACACGCCGCCGATGAGGTTTGTCATGATCTTCCATCCTTTTCCGAGACCGGAGCTCCCGAGACTCTGATGCTCCTAGTGCGGTACTCCACAGAGCCATTCAACACCGTCCGATTTTCTACCCTCAGTGGTCATGAGGTTCACCACCTGATGACATCATGCGCGAGTCGACCATTTGCTCTTCATTTCTCCGCCGACGGTCGGCGGGGATGAGCCTCGGACATTGCCACTACATTCAATCTGTCGGTGGTCCTCACCAACTCAGCCGCTTATAGGCAGTGGCCTGTCCGCCGCAGGAGATGGTAGTCTTCTTTCGAAGGACCTGCTCCCGGCCCGGTCGGTTACATTCGGGGCGCTCCCGCGCGTATTCTTATAGATCACGTGTGGTCTGTCTTTCTGCTCGGCATACGGTTGAGGAAGGATCCATCTTGGAGGCATATTGCATCTCGGAGGCTGCGGTTCCGGTCGGTAGACTTATTATGACTCTTTGTTGGTTCGGGCAGGTCCATCATAAGAGTCTACCTCGAGCTGAGTCCACGCCTCTCTTACTCCCGAGACTCCTATGCCAGGTGCTTGAGCATATCGACTTCCTTGATGAGCCTAGATTGGAGGCGGCAGTGGTGACAGTCAGGAGCCCAGCTGTCTTAGTCGTCGGTGGCGGCTTATGCCTGCGCTCTTTTCCCGCTTCCGGTAGGGAGACCCGGCCCATTTCTTGGAAGTATTCCTGGCGAGGCTTGGCCCCCTCCGATGGGCATATTGGGGCCGCAGGCTCAGGCACCCTCGATCCCCGGCATCTCCCCTTCGGCTCCTATACCTCCGACTCATTGCCCTGTTTGTCTTTCGGGGCCCACGCCCCGTCACCGCGCCCTGCCCGGGGACGGTGTTGCAGTGAGAACTTTCGCACCACCTCCGCAGCATATCACGATTTCCACCCGGGACTTTCTAACCATCATGGATGTAGTCCGCATGTTCTCCACTACAGCAGCATCATTTGTTACTACCCATGTAGCCCTTTCAGCCGGATAAGATGACTATGCGAGGTACCGTGGCTCCGGTGGCGCCATTCGCGCGAATCGGAGCCATCCTCATGCGGATCGAGTCACTACAGGTGCCACACGATCTCCCCATGTACTGCGGCGTTTCCACTCCTACTCAGTGGGGTACGGTGCCTCCTCCGCCCCTCATTACACATGCTCCCGCTAGTTACGTGGCTGGCCGGTTACGGCCGGCTCCTCAAAACACCTCGACCCATCGGACCGGGGACACCTCTTCATAGGCTCTTATTGGGAGGTATCCCCACTTCCTCAGCTACCTTTCAATCCACACCCCCATTCAGGTCAATGGCACGCCAGTTGGGGGAGGATTAGTAAAGAGTGATTTTTATCTATAGATATCAGTTTGTTTTTACACTTTTGAGTCTACTAGGTGTGTGAAAAGCATTTTGTATATTTAGTGAACGCTTTTGCTTCTTTTGAAAATTTGTTTTTAGAAAAGAGCGAAAAATTTAATTTGACATACAACGTTATACATCAGGCAGTTCGGTTTTCTTAACTCATTTTGACAATTTTTCCCCATTTTATGGTTTTGCTAACTGTAAGTTGAAAAAATAAACATTGCCCCGATGCCATTGATCTTGCAGATTAGTTCCATGGATTAAGTGGTTGGTCGGTTGAAGTCTCACATTGATCTTTTTTCCACCTTTGCTTCAGCTACCACTACTTACACATCAGTTTTACGTAATAGCTGGCGCACAACTCCCTTATCGTGCAAACCTACCCTAGTTTCATTTACCAAGCGTAAAGGTTATGGTTCCACTGAAAGAAGGCTAATGAAGTCTTCCCGAAAAGAAAAGACAAAGAAAAAGAAAAAGAAAAAGGAAAAAGAAGAAAAGATAAGAGAAAAGCCGCGACGCTTTACCTTGAAACCCGAGCACGGTCCGAGGGGTTTACGACGAAAGTCTTTAAAACCTAGTGCCCTAAGCCTTAGTTGGTTGGGAGCCACCGACTTAGTGCTCGCTATATGGGTGGATAGAGTGAGGGTTACAGCGAGTCGTAGGTGCTGGAATTTCCAGTTATACGGTCAGGTGAAACACGAGGGAGTTAATTAATTAGAGATCCTCATGACTTGATGCCTTAAGCCTTAGTTGGTTGGGAATCATCGGGGCCGGACCCCGTTACGAACTTTGGTGAGGTTTATTTCGACATTGCATCTACAATACAGAAGAAATATGACAAGAGTGGAGCAGTTGTTAGGTTGGTCGATGTCGCTGGGATTTGGAAGTAGCTTGGTTGGGGAGGAAGCGGGTTTAGCGAGTTATTGTTGTGATCATAACACTTAGATTTTGGTGCGGGATTCAAAATTAGATTCCCCATGGGATGATCTTCTTGGCACCAGTGCAATATGGCATTTATTCTCCTGACTTGTTTGTTGTGCGGTCTCAATCCATTCAATGAGGGTAGGGCATTACTCATACACTTCTTGAGCCCACCATTCCTTTGCATAGGCCAACCTATACGCTCTTCCTTCTTTTTGTCATTGCTAGGGACTAGCAATGTGTCGGTTGGGGGGAGTGATTAGTGCCCGAATGAGTGTTGTTTTGAGCCTTTGTTCATTGTAGGTTTGAGCACTTTTTGTGTACTAATCAGCTTAAATAGCTTGATTGATACACTAAGGTCCCGACTATACTACTAATCATATTTGTGGATATTTTTGTGAGTTTTGCAAGCCAATTACACCATTATCTTGAGTCAATTCCGTCTGAAGAACCAGGCCGAACTTCGAAGCTGCATGTACAAGCGAAAGGCAATTGGAGCTTCATCTGAGAGGAGAGTGGCAGTGCAGGAGATTTTACGATGTTGCAAATTTTCCTTCTGAGTATGACCTGCTTTGTTTCTTGTGTTGAGCCCTTTTATTGCTTTGTGGTCTTGTACCAAAATTGCCCTCATTGTATTTGTGTTGCTTGTTTCTGCTTTTTTTTTGTATTTCCTTGGCTGCGAAGCCGTATATATAAGTCTGGTCGAGCTCGTACAAAATCAATCAATCCATCGATTAATAAAATTGGAGCTAGCTTTGACTTTCCGTGGGTGTGATTTTCTTTCCGCCACTGCTTGCTTTCTCACCAGCCAAACACCCGCGGGGATAATGACTCAAGGGATGCCGACTAAACCTCTCGTTCTTGAAGAGAAGAATTCGACTGGGTGATTTGGTAAAACCCTTGTCCCTCTATGTTGCTTGGCGTGTACATTTATTATCATTTATGTTTTACGCATCTCACATTAGGTTTGAATCCTTGTGATGTACCACACCGAGTGGCCAGTACTTTGCAGCTTTGGGATTCGGTGGATACTTGTGCTGAATCCGCTACGATCTTTAACCAGATTGCCATTGTTGCTTCTCTGAGGTTAGATCTAGGGTCAGTTTGGCATGAAACATTAATGGTTAATAAATTTTGTATACTAGGAGAAAATTTTTAGGGTTCGATCTTTATGGCTAAACATAGATCCGGTTCGGAAATGACTGCCAGGTCATCCTCCCCGTCTGAGAAATAACCAGGACCTCGATGACACAGTAGAACTCAGCCCTGTTTGACCTAGCACTAAGAGTTCTATTTTCCATTTTAACATTTTTTATTTTCGAGTTTTAAACCCCAAAACCTCCTTTGTTTTAACAAACCCCCAGATCAATTTAATTCATAAATTCAAGGAACTTTAATGTTAGTCTGTTTGTGCAAGCCCATCCACTAGTTTAGGCCACAGAGCGCTATCTTGCAGATGGCTTTGTACTACGACAATAGGAATTTCACCAGGTTTATAAATATTGTTTGATTCCGGGCACCTATTAGCCTGAATCAAATGTGATTAATGCCACGATGGATGATCAAATCAAGCAAAATTTGTATCTAGAATTCCTCTTAATAAATAGCAAGCTATTGCGGCTCCATGCGATTCATGTTTTACGAGGATGGGTTTTCTTCGATACAAATGATTTACCGATGAGGTTCAAAAATCTTGAATTTCAATTTTGGATTTTAAGGTAGTGAATAAAAACAGTGAGGGTTTATGACTGGGCTAAACTAAAAATAAACTAAATTAAAAGCAGAAAAATAATAAAAGAGATCTCCTTGGCGCACATCGAAAATCTTGGAAAACGAGATTTTCTGACAGCTGAGAAGTTCAGAAATTTCATTTGGATCTGTCAGGTTGGAGGATGACCTATAGTCATCTCCCGAACCGGATCTTCATTTAGCTATAAAACCTAACCCAAAATATTTATCCTTTTAATAAAATGGCATCACGGCCATCGGTAGTCATAAACAGTGAAAATAAGTCTCTGGACTCCCCGCTTTCAATGGGTCGTAGAGGGTAACTAATGAATCTCGGTGGATCTGCAATAAGCATCCTTGAACCCTAAAAACACCAAATAATAGCCATTCAAGAAGGGGATTCGAAGGGATAAAACCTATAGTTAGGAACTAGCGCGGTGAGTACACAGCGAAGCAGGGGGACCTCCGGTGGCCTTGAATCCACTGCGCTGCCGACCTTGATTGGTGCGAAAAGTGTAATTTTTGAGCCCTATTTATTATAGGTTTGGGTGCTTTTGTGTACTAATCATTCTAATTGTTTAGTTTGCACATTAAGGTCCCTACTATTCCTCTTGATCGCATTTTTGGCCTGAAATTTTACGATTTTCACGAGCTAATCAGCCACCAACATTGTTTAGGTCGATCAAACATAAGAAGAAATTCGGTGAGCTTAACTTTTGCGTGAATCGAGACCAAGAGGAAAGAAGAAGAAAATAAACCAGTAAACCTGGGATGGGATAGAGCATGATGTGATAGACTGGTATGTGAGGATCAGAGGCAGTCGTTTAAGCTGTACAAAATTTTCCGCTAAGCTGGCGAGAAATTTAGCTGGTGAAAATATTAATGAATGTGAAATTTTCCTTTTCGTTATCTCTTCGTGATTTATTTTAGCTTAGCGAAATTTGGCTGGCTAAATTTTGGCTGCATGCTAGCGAAAATTCCGCATAGCGAAATAGGTGTTTCTGTGTTTTTGATATTTTTTGAGTTCTACGAGCGACCACGTTTTGATCAGAGCTACCATTTTGTCCCTATTGTAATCATATTTTAGGCATTTTTTGTCATTTCACACATTTGGGTTGGCTATATATTGCTGCCCATAATTTGTAACCCTAGCACCTCTTTCGGTACATACGCGCGACATCATTTGTCTCTTCCTGTATTTCTCTCCCTTTCGGCTACACGAAACCTCCTGGGATGGCAGCTGTGGAGGATGGTTGAAGTAGGCCTCTCTTATCACTATGAAGAGAGGGACGACTGCGGAGCAACGGTTTGGAGGTAGCATACGGTCCTCTGGAATTTTTCGCATATTTGCCCATTTTGGTTATTTATGTTCCTGCCCACCTCCTCTAAGTTCCCAAGACTCATTTGATATGCCTTCATTGATCAGTGTTAGCAATCTTTTGAGGTTGATGGATGTATTGCTGATCCGACAGGGATTCAGATGAATTGCTTTCTGACATCCTTTGTGATTGAATCCCGGGAGGCACGTTTTCATTTTAGGACATTAATGCCTCCAATAAATGTTGTTTTTCAAAGGAAAATCTTAGGTTTAGTTTTTAAAAGCTAAATGAAGATCCGGTTTAGGGAAATAGTATATGTCATCTTCCCAAGCCCAGAGAAAAGGGCAGGACATGTTAGTTGCCCTAAAGGCCCCTAACCGAGTGTTTGAGACTTCAAGGAGTTCTTCTTATTTTCTTCTGTTTTTGTTTTCAGTTTTAAACCCAAAACCTCACTGTTTTTGCTTCAAACTGAAAATCAGGTTAGAAATTCACCATTTTTTGACTTCCTCAAATCCATTTTGTCTGAAGAAAACCCCATCCGTGTTGACCCTAGACCACTATGCTGCGGTAAGCGACTCGTGATCGGGAGGGAATATAGGGGATGTAAATTTTGTTGATTAGGATCACCCTCTTTGTAGCCTGAATCAAATGGCGCCGTTACCCGGGGATGGTGCTATAGTCACCCAGTGGCTTGACTGTGGAACACTTGTGGTCCTCATCACAAATTGGTGAATTTCCTTTTATCATTTACCGGTCATATTTTCTTAGTTTTATTTGTATTAAAAAGAAAAATATAAAAAAATATAACAAAATCTTTGTAGGATTGTTGTTGGTTAGCATCTGTCACTAACTGAGGTGATTCAGGTGGGTTAGAGTTTCTCGATCAAGAATTTGAATTGAACCCGATGGAGCAGACCGTGTGGTCGACATGTGGCGGGGTAACCCTGGTTCATATATATGTCCATGAGGATTACATAAACCCGATTCATGGCAAAGTCGACAGCTTTGTGGAAGGCCGTGAATATAGGTCCATGAGGACTGCGGGAACTGATGGATGAGTTCACCGCCATGGTAGTGCCCACAACCATAGTTGGGGGGAATCACACGATTCTCGTGGGAACGAGACCTCCTGATACCTTGCTCATCTGAACCTCCATTGCTACTCTGACCCTCTCGATCACCTCAGCCGTCACAGTCAATCCCTCCATTTTGAACAAGCCATTTGGACCATACCGGATGATGGATGACTTTGTGGAAGAGAATAAGAACGATTTAATGCCAGACTAGAGATCAAAAAATTGTCATTGTGAAGACAATTTGAGCAAAATAGATGGGGTGAAAAATGGCCTTGAGAGCATAAATGGGACCTTTTACAGATTCACGAAAACCTAGTCAATCAGGCGTGTCACGGGAAGAGTGCCAAAGTGACCTGTGGGAGAACGGTCTTCGACAACGACCACACGAGGGAGCTTATAGGATTTTATTGAATTATACGAAGGTTGTTTGAATCCTCGGATATGTGGCAGTATTGTTTTCCAAGGAGAACCAAGAAGAAATCATTGCCTTGTTATTTGAGAGGCGGTGAAACTAAAGCGGTGGAAGTGCCCAAGATTGTCCTTCAACCAATTCCCACATGAGTGAACCCCAGCACTTAGCGCCAGACACGAATGCCATTTGCAGCGCGAGACGCAGGCTGCTTAGCGCATTTCAGCCCCCTCCCGTGACCAAGTGTATATTCTATCCTCTGCAAGCACAATCCACACCCAAAGAGCACCCACCACAAAGGCCACCCCATGTTTGCCTATTCTCTGAAACCTCGAAGCCTGATGGCCATTGCTCCGTGGCCCAACACTTCACGTCAAGCGAGATGGCGGTACGCACGGGGCCATGGCGCCAGTGGATGGTTCGGGTGCGAGTTGTGTTGCAGACGGCATTTACGAGCTGCCGATTCCAGTGACCTCAAAGGCCCTAAGGAAGTGGTTTGGGGGGAGCACAGTCTCCCCCACTTTTTGTTTTCAATTTTTCTTGCTTTGTTTTATTTTATGGTATTTTATTTTGATTTAATTAATTTTCTTCTTAGATGTTATCTAAATTTTAGTTAATTTATGTTTTAAAAATTAATTTTTGCTTTTCGCAATTTTTCCTAATTTTCTTGTGTTAGTACGCAATTTGTGTGCAAATTTTGAATCCATAAATGTAAGTCTGAAGCTTGGATTGAAGATCGAGCGATCTGGAGACGGCGGGAATTTTATAGCTCTGCAAAAAATTCGCAATCCCTAATGAGAAATCTGAATTGCCTAATTGAAAATTTTATTAAGCTAAGCGAAATTTACGCTAGCTTTAGTGAATTCACATTAATTCACGAGATAGCCAGTGAATTTTATTTAAGATGATGAATTAACTAGCTAAGCGCGAAAATTTATTTAATACCTTCATGTAAGCGAAATTTAAGCCAACTGCTGAAATTTTTAAGCTAGCTAGCGAGAAATGGCATGCGATGAGAACTAGCCAGACCAAGCTCCTTTACCTGATGTTTTTCAAAATTTTATTTTATTTTTATTTTAATTATTTATTTTTATTTTCTTAATTTAAAAAAAACGTTTGTTTTTATTTATATATATATATATATATATTATTAAAAAAATATTTATTTTTTATTTTATTTTAAAAGCATTATTTTATTATATATATATATATATATATATATATATATATATATATTTTTAAAAAAAACAAAACAAAAAAACAAAAGAAACAAAAACCAGCGTTTGTTTTATTTTTAATTTTTATTTTAAAAAAAAAAATTTTGTCTCTTAAAAAAAAAAAATCGTTTATTATTTTTATAAAAAAAAAATTTTATTATTATTATTATTATTATTTTATTTTATTTTATTATTGTTATTTTATTTGATTTTCAAAAAAAAAAAAAATTCGAAAAATTTTAGCTATGTCAATTTTTCGCTAGGCTAAGTAGGAATTAAATGCCTAGAAAGTGCGCCAGCATAGCGAAAATTTTCGCTTTGAATTTATTACTCAATTTTGTTTGCATTTCATGAAACTTACGTCAGAACTCGTTTTGGCGTTCTTGGTAGTTAGCAATTTAGAGTTTAGAATCAAATAGCTGAAAGAACATTTTTGAGATTATTGTGAAAGTGTATTTTAAAAATGCTCCAACTGGTCACTTTTTTTCTCTCTTTTCTTCTCCTAACTTGTTTGTTTGAAGCCCGAGCGGAGTGAATAAGGTGTCGATGGAAAGCTTCTGAAGTCTCCTATCCAGGGTGATACATCTCCATCAAGGGTAACACTTCCTTTTCTAATTTTCAATCCGAGCCACATTTGGGACAGAGATGTTTGGGTTGGGGGAGGTAACAAAGGAAGTGGCACTGTATTTATGTTTTGTTATTATTTTTACATTACCAAGAAGCCATTTTGTGATATTCATTGGCTTGTTAGGTTCCCTTTCTATAAAATTTATTTTCCATACGACTTTCTTTTTCAAAATTTGGACAGATTTTACAACGAATTTTGTGTGTTTTCACCCTAGCTCATAGTTTGAAAAATTGAAATTTTGTCAATTCTATTGATGTTAGATTGGTTTCCATATGATATGAGTGGATGATTAAGTTGAACTCTTGATTTAGGCCTTTTTCTTCCCTGCCCCCAGCGGCTAACCACACACAGGCACATTAGGTTTGATGTTGGGATTTGAAAAGCTGCGCGAACCTCCTTTACTTTGCATAACCTACCCTAGTTTCATTGTGCCTTTAATAGGTTAGGACCCCTGTGAAAAAAGGCCAATGCGTCTTCGAAAAAAAAGAAAAAGAAAAGAAAGAATAAAAGTACAGTACTTTGCCGCCAAACCCGAGCAGTCCGAGGGTATATGGCGAAAACCTTTAAAACGATGACCTAAACCTTTCTTGGTTTGGGAGCCCTTGGAAGCTTAGTGCTACGCTACATGGGTGGATGAATTGGAGTTTAGCAAAGTTGTGGGTGGAGTCTCGAAATCATTCGAAGTCCGGGGTGAAATCACGAAGAGTTTATTGGTCGAAGGTCATGACTTGGTGCCACTAAGCCTTAGTGGTTGGGAGTCATGGTAGATCCAGTTTACATGGACTTTGGTGAGGTTGATTCCTCGACATTGCACCTGGCATAAAAGAATTGTGGAATGAGGTGGGCCCTGATCTGTTTAGGTTGGTTAGCAATGCTGAGTCATGGTAGTAGCTAGGTTGGGAGGGAGAGTGCGGTTTGCTTGGAGTTTTTATTGTTGAGGTGATAACATAAACACCAGATTTTGGTGAGTTTACAGTTTGATTCATGAGATGGAGACTCTTTTGATACTCAATTTTGTATGGCATTCATTCTCTCATGATAGTTATTGGACACGGCATTGATTATTCTTACTTAGGGTTAGAGCGTTACTCATTCACAACCTTTTGAAATATAATTTTGTGAACATTATTTTTTTGTTTTTATTGTAGCTGCTCTCTCTTTCTTCTTCCTTGCATTGCTAAGGGACCTAGCAATGTGTAGGTTGAAGTGTGATTAATTGCCAAAGGAGTGCTATTTTCAGGCCCCTATTTATTATAGGTTTTTGAGTGCTTTTTTGTGTACTAATCATTCTAATTAAACCCGATTTGCACATTAAGGTCCCTACTATTCCTCTTGTTCGCATTTTGTAGCAAATTTTGCGATTTTGCGAGCTAATCATGCCAACATTGTTTAGTCGATCAAACATGAAGAGTGAGTCAAACTCAACACCATAGATCAGAGACCCGAAGGAAAGAAAGAGAAGAAAATAGAAAAATAGCAAAGGCTGCCGAGGATGGGATCGCGAGGAACGAGTGGCCAATGGAGCGGTAGCCGGGATCAGTGAAACGGTGCATTTAAGCTGCACAAGAGCACCCAAGCTAAGCTAAGCGATTTATTATGGCGAAAATTGTGTAGATCTTGAAATTTTCCATTACAGCTATCTCTTGTGATTTTAAGCGCTTGCGAGAATTTAGCTATTGAAATTTTTAGCTATGCTGTGATCCTGCGAAAATGGGCGCCTGTGTTTTTTATATTTTGAGTTCAAACGACCATGTTTGATCAATTACCATTTGTCCCTATTGTAATCTCATATTTTAAGGCATTTTGTCATTTCACACATTTGGGTTGGCTATATAAGCCACCTTATAAGTTGTAACCACAACATCTTTGCTTTGGTACATACGCGCAACTTTTCATTTCGCTCTCTTCTCTCTCCTCTTTCTCTTATTTTCTCAGCTACCAAACACTCCTCTGAGGATGACAACTCAGAGGATGTTTGGCTAGACCCTTTCCTCCTTGAAGAGGAGGGCCCACTTTGGGTGAATGTTTGAAGGTAAAAGCTCTTGTCCTCATGTTTTCATGAAGCATTTGTTCTCTTTCTTGCCCCATTTTAACCATCTCACTTTTTAGGTTTGAATCACTGTGATGTACCACTGAGTGGCAGTGCCCACTTGGCTTTCAGGTTCGGTGGATGCTTCTTCATTAGATCCCGCGATGCCCATTTGTCATTTATGAGCTCTGCGAGGTTAAGATCATTGATGGTTTTAAGCTGTTTTGAAACATTGGGGGTAACGAATGCTATATATTAGAAGAATGATTTTTAGGGTTGAGTTTTTAATGTCATATGTGAAAGATCGGGTTTGGGAAATGACTATATGTCATGTTCCCAATCTTGAGGAAAAAGGCAGGGACATTTTAGTTGCCTTAAAACCCTAAACCAGGTGGCCGAACTTCAGGAGTTCTGATACCCATTTTATTTTATTTAAATTTCGGTTTTGCAAACCATCAACTCCTGTTTTACCAAACCTTAAAAATCCAAATTGAATTCACCATTTTTTTACTTCGCCGTCATTTGTCTGAAGAAAACCCATCCCGGAGTGTTCGACTACAGACCCAGCATGCTGCGGTAGCTTGACTACGGCGTTGGGAGGAATATAGGATATAAATTTTGTTGATTCAGGATCACTGCGTGGCACTAATCACCTTCGACACCGGAGAAAGCGAGGACTTTTAGCTTACGCTCATCCTCGGAGGTGTTTTGGCTGCGAGAAAATAAAAGAAAATGAAAGAAAATGGAGGCGAGAGAGAGAAAAAAAAAACGGGAGAGGTAGCTTTTCCCCAAATTGTGCAGTTGATTAGGTGATCTGGGGGCTTAAGCGGGGAGGCTTATGTACCTTTCAGGCCAGAGGACTACAAAAAAACAAACCAAAACAAAAGCTATTACAAGGGTTAAAATAGGAAGAAGCAAAAAAAGAACAGCAACAAAAAAGGCAAAAGCGTGTAGCGCAAGAAAATTGGAAACGATTGAGAAGCGTGGGTTGAGCAGGTGCATAGAGTAAATAGTGCAGCCTTGAGAATAATTTTACACCCCAATTTGTGCTACGCTCCATTTTCTTTACTTATTTTCTACCCTTCTTTCCTTGGTCTCACGATACGCAATGCTAAGTTTATTTCGAATTCTACGTGCTTGGATCGACTCAACAATTTAGAGCATAAAAATAGCTTGCAAAAGCTAATTAGCCACAAAAATGTGATTAGCAGTAGAATAAGTAGGGACCTTAATGTGCAAATGTCGGGTTGATTAGAATGATTAGTACACAAAAAGCACTCAAAACCTATAATAAATAAGTTGAAATAGCACTTTTTGGGCACTAAATCACTTTGCTCTGACAATGGGATCCTAAGATACAAATTTTGTTGATTTCGATTTTCTTATGTACACCAGATGAAGCCCGCGGCGAAGGAACTGCACTTAGCCGGCGGGCGTGTCTACCTTGGCTGATATGAGATCTTGACTGGCTGCGTACCAGAAAGTGGAAAAAGGGTGGCGCTTAGCTGGCATTGAGGGTTCTACGTAGCTGGCGTCACCCGAAAGTTAAACGACAAAAAATTTATGTTTGTTAAGCAACGACATAGAGTTCTACACTGTTGTGGACCAGAAAGTATGGAACAAGGATTTTCTATTTTTTTTTTTAAAACAAATTTATTTACTCCTCTAATGAACATAAAATCCCTTAGTGATTATTACTTTTTGCCTCCCTTTGGTATCCTTAAGAAGCTCACAAACTCATTAAAAACAAAACAAAAGTAGGAAGTCCCAGCGAGAATTGTGCGAAAAACGATTGAAAAGCTCGAAAATAATGCTAGTTCAAAGGAGAAGGGGATCTCACAATATTTGGGTTGCCTCCCAAGAAGCACTATGTTTAACGTCGTTAGCTCGACATTCTTGCAACGTATAGCATTTAGAGCGGAAAAAATAACTGAATTGTTGGTGACCTTCCACACCCTTACTGTCCTGCTTCAGGTGTGCTCAGGATGGTGTCCTGTCTTCCTACATGGAATTTTGTACCATAAAGTGGCACTTCTCCCAATTCAGCACAAGATTGGTCTCTTCATCTAACGAAGTAGGCCTCGGCTTTTAGACAATTGTCAGATGGGTTTCCCTAATGCGAAGAGTCGTCCATGAACACACCTCAATTTGTCTTTTCCCAGCCATATCGAGAATATGGCGCATCATACGGCGCCGAATGTGCCGGTGCGTTGCAAATGAGGAATCCGCTAATCTTGAATGTACCATAAAGAAAGTGAATGTCGTCTTCTCTTGATCCTCTAGGGCTACTTGATCGATTGTGGCAAGATACCCATCGAAAGCTTGATAGCCATTTAAAACCACCTTTAACTATCTGGCACATCGATCCAAAAATGGTAGTGGAAAATGGTCTTTTCGGACAGCCTTATTGATTTCCGTTAGTCGATGTAAATTCCTCCAACCTATGAAGTTGTTCGAAGGCAGCAATATATTATTACGTCTTTATCACTATTAATTTCCTCCACTTTAGAAGCACAAGCTATGATGCCAGGACTCTGCTACCTTGTCGAAGCCAGGATAAATAACTCCGACATCTAGCCAACCCCGTTACTTCCTTGGATTGCTTCTTTCATGGTTAGTTGACCTCCATACGTGGCTGCGAGGCTTATGACCATCTTCTAGCGGTCGATGCATACATGAAGGGTGAATCCCCTTTAAATTGGCAGAGAGACCAACCAGCGCATCCTTGTGATCCCAAAAATTACTCTCGATAGCTTATCTTCTTACTGTATCGGGGATCTTGGGGCGTAATCACTTGGTAATGTGGAGGCGTCCATAAAGTTAAGCATACCTCAAATGGCTGGGTAGTGGCTTTTGCTCCATCTTAGGTGGTTGTTGAAAGGATGGCACAAACGTTTGAGCAATTTCGCCTAGGGGTTCATAGTATTTCCTTCTATTAGGCTTAAAGGAGTCCATCCATTTCACATACTCCTTGACCTCTTCTCCCAGGTTCTTAGTTCACTTTTGTGGAGCTAGTCTCGAGGTCATGGGACCACTTTGGCTGGGCCTCCTATTGTCACGCCCGATTCAGGTCATTGGAGTTGACGATCGAACCGGTTTCGAGGGTGCGAAACTATATCTGGGACTACTTTACCCTCTTTTACCATATCTTTGCGGGACTCTTTACCTCTTTTTTTTTTTCGGAAGAGTGAACTTATGCACGGCGGGTATACAAACAATTTTGTAATAACCAAAAATCATTTAAATATACAAAGAACTACCACGGGTAGTGTCCATTAAAATCTATACACATAAACTAAGTCCCATTTATATACATGTATATATCTATCTAGTATCGGAATCGCGGAGCGATCTTTGGTGAGCACCCCTGTAACTACGAGATGGCCAGCTCACTAGCGAGGATGCAAGATTTCCTGTCCTCTTTATCTCCTCGCCGATTTTTACTGGTTGAACACCCGTGCTGCTTTGCAGCAGGTGGGAACATATAGACGATAACGACCAATATGATAATCGCCCCGTCACAATCTTTTTACGTTTTACTTTTCCTTAGCCATATAACGAGCCTAATTTGTATGTGACTAACTCATATCATAATGTACACATGTAGGTTTTTATCCTTTTTTAGATTCCATATCATTATCTTGTTCGTATTACTTCCATGTGTCATGTCTTTACAAGTTTCAATTCATATCTTCTACATGTATGGCATGTCAAATCATATTGGCGCAACTTATACATATACAATGGCAAATCGAGAAACATATCAAAGTCATATCAAATACATACATGGTCAAATTAAGGCGTACATCATTTAATTCATTTAGTTATGTCGTTTTGTATTAAATTTTCGTTTTCAAAAGTGTCGCAACTTGAATCCAGAGCGCTCGACCGGTTGGCGGATCAAGCGAGCTGGTTTACTCCGGCATTTTCAATTATCTTCTCAAAACATGTTGTTTGGTTTTGTCTAAATTTTCGTTTTCAAAAAGTGCTTCGCGACCCGAATCCCGAGCTCGACCGGTTAGGCGAATCAGGCCGGAGCTCGGTTTACTCAGGTATTTTCAATTATCTTCTCAAAACATGTTGTTTATGTTATTCCATTTAGACTTTTTAATTGCGGAAGCACTTCATTATGAGCAAGCCCATAAGCATTTATAATTAACAAAATGCATTTACAAAATAATGCCTTTATATCCACATATACTATATTATTCATTTTTCGCATGCTTTCATTTTACAAATCATTTATCATATCACAACATGCATTTTCAATACAATAATTTAATTCACAATTCAATTTATGGAGTTTAAGCATATACATAAAAATCCCATTTACAACTCCATCAATGTTGGTTATTTCACTTTGACTATTCAATTCACGCATTTCATGATTTCCAGTTTAAATGAATCCCGCCCTTATTATCATTCGGTAATGCCTACATTTTACAATTCGGTCTCTCCCATCATGGCGGGATGCGGTTTGGTGCACCCGAACATGTGGTATCAGTGTCCGATCTCCGTCATGGCGGATGCCGTTTGGTGCACCCGACATGGTATCGATCATGCCATACGCCCATCATAGCGGATGGAATTGGTGCATCGCCAAATGAAGACATTTCTTCAATGTCATACACCATCATGGCGGATGCCGATTGGTGCGCATCCGCGAAGTCAGACGTTAATTCGAGAAGTGCCGCCGTGGCGGATGTCGATTTGTACATCCCGTCGAGGCGGTTCGTGATATATCAATATTCATTTATGACGGATTAAAGTTGCGAATCAATCTTTATCATCATTCACATTCGACCGGTTTCAAATATCACATTTCAATTCCTTATTCACTTTCGTATTCACATTTATATGGCCGGATTAGTTTGATGAATCTCGTCCTTATCATTGTTCACATTCATTCGGTTTTCAAATATCACATTTCAATTCCATATTCACTTTTGTATTATCTTTTCAAATATATACTCAATCTATGTACTTATTTCATATACTCATTTCATATACTCATTCATATACTCATTCATGTATACTCATTCATATACTCATTCATATACTCATTCGTATACTCATTCATATATTTCCTATCATTTGTTATCTTTTCTGGTTATATGTGATAATAATCACTCAATATATAACTTAACCACATTATGTATTCATGTCAAATTGCCTTTCATGTTTCATATTCATGTTTCAGTTAGTTTTCATTTTCCATATCACATTCATGTTTCAGCTGAACACATCTATACATGTGCATTTCTTGTTTATATCTGCATCCTTTCTTACCATGTATTCCGATCACAGCCAACATAAGCGATTAGTACACTTAGTGCAACAATTCCAATTTTCAGACAAGATGTGGGCACCAGAATGCCAATAAATAGCGTTGGTTAGATTACAGGCTGATGAGTTTTCCACTGGGGCCAAGAATACCCATAATGGAGTCCCCCAACGGAGGAGTTATGCAAGTTTGCAAGCCGTGAAAATAAAAATCAGCAACTTACAACACTTTTGGCAGCACCAGCAGCAGCTGTCTTTTATCATTTCAAGGGGATCTTAACTTCGCATATTTGACACTTAGTTCTTTTTATACTAGTTTGAATATAAGGTGCTAAGGGTTCTTCTCCGAGCTAAGGTCTTTGAATCGGAGCACGAAACTCAGTTATGTCTAAACGACCCAGGCCCTACTTTATGTTCAAAAACGAGAACCAGAAATTGGCTTGAACACGGCCGCTTTTGAGTGAATTTTGGGCCTCATAGAATCAGATTTGAAGGTACCTATTTCCAGGATGTTTAGTTCTCCTTGAGTCTATTTAACCATCAACTTGAATCACTCAATCGGGATCATAAACTAGGCAGGGTGCGGTAAAAATCTACGAACTTGGTCAAAATAGAAACGAACACTACGTACGGTGCGACACGGCACATGCGGTCTGACCCTCAGGCCCACTTGAGAATATGTGGGGTTTTTCTTCCCTTTTCTTTAGATTGCTACCCAAATCAACTCAGCTACTCTATATACTCTTCAAAACCTCCAAATTCATCTTGTAATCTCAATTTACTCGATTCATCTTTTTATTATATATTTATTCAAAACTTTTCCATGATTTCTCCCCAAAAACCATTCTAATATGGGTCATAACCCATACACAAACCAAATACAAGGATTTGTTGGGGTTTGTTCCTAACCCCAGGCTTTCCTTTGCTTTGCAATTAAACCCATGAATCCAACCTCGAATGGAGGATTCCACTTTTCTTATTGCATTTAATTTTACCCACCTTACTCTCAAAAATTTTTGGATTATGATGAAATCCTATCAAAGCCCTAGAAAAAAAAAATCAAATGCCAACAAGAAACCCATGTTGGGATGAAATTCTATCAAACCCTAGGTTTGGGGCAAGCTATGATTCGTGCCACGGTAAAGATTGATCACAGGATCAACAAAATTTATATCTCTAAGTTCCTCCCTAACTGCGGTAGTCAGCTCTTTGCCCGGTATAAGTCTAGGGTCGAACATGGGGATGTTTCATCCTATGAATGACACATCAGTCGTGAAAATGGTGAGGCTTTTAGTTTGGATTTTTTGGATTTTTGTTTGTTTCAAAAGCGATGGGAGTTGTTTGTGTGTGATTAATTGCAAAAGCGAAAGTAGAGGGTGAAAGGTAACTTTGGAAGGTTTGAGTTACTAGCTTGACAACATGGGTTAACAAATTGTCCTCGGGTTTATCCTCGCATCATGTGAAGCAACCTATAGTCCAACCATATACAGGATCTTTGTTTAACTAACAAACCTAACCCTAGAATCATTCTAT